>QUOL01000027.1:0-274839 GCA_009761415.1 Sarcomyxa edulis
AACCCTAACCCTAACCCTAACCCTAACCCTAACCCTAACCCTAACCCTAACCCTAACCCTAACCCTAACCCTAACCCTAACCCTAACCCTAACCCTAACCCTAACCCTAACCCTTACACGGGGTTATTTCCATGTCGTTTGAACTCGGGGTTACACGGGGTTATTTCCGTGTTGTTTCAGCTCGAAGTTACTCGGGGTTAGTTTGGACTCACTTGGTGTCATAGTGGAGTGTCATCTCATTTGAAACATTGTAACTCTAAGCATCAGACTTGGTGTTGGTGACTCAGTTTCCAAATAGTGGGATGTCGTCTTATTTGGAATGCGAGTCTGACTATGTTGACTTGATCCACAATTCATCTTAGACTTGGTGTTGGTGACTGGTGTTGGTGACTCAGTTTCAAATAGTGGGGCGTCATCTTATTTGGAATGTGAGTCTGACTGACTCTGTTGACTTGATCCACAATTGATTGTGATGCACATTTTATTTTTGAAACGGTCGCTCGTTGACTTGTTTGAGATAGGTCGGTTGCTGACTTGACTGACTGTCTGATTTGATGTCTGCACTGATGCTGACTCTGACCTGCACTGATACTGACACTGACACTGACACTCTGACTCTGATACTGACTCGCACTTTTTTTTTATATGATCCTCAACCCTAACACCTAACACTAACCCGAACGCCTAACACTAACCCTAACCGCCTAACTACCCCAACCCTAACGTCCCAGCTGGGGGGGTAGCGGCTGATTCCGATTACGGGTCTAACGGCTTCATCCCTGTTTTACTTGCGTTTTGACCGTTCTTTGTCTTGTATCGGTCTGTCCACTTCATGGTTCCCTCTTTGATCTCATATTTTTGCGTCTCTGATGCATACACTTCATCTCGATCTTGGGGTTGCACGGCTGAAGGTTGATTGCCTTCTTGTCTTGCCTCTCAGAGTTGGTTTTTCGTTTTTGTCGCAACTGATGCTTTGACCGTTCACTTTGGTCTTGGTGTATGGTTGACGTCTTCTCCACTTCGATGGTTCCCTCTTTGATCCATGATTTTTTACTTTTCTCTCAGACACGTCTTGGTACTCGCTTTTGCATTCTTGGATGTTCCAAATAACAAGCCAGTGTCTTATTTGGAAAATGCTCTGGCTCCTACTGTTGTGTCAAAGAACGCCCTATTCCGTCACAGGACGCCCTATTCCGTGACCGAACGCCCTATTCCGTCACAAAACACCCTATTCCGTGACATTTCGTGACTGAACGCCCTATTCCGTCACCTTTTTCGTCCGTTTTGCCTTGAAATGACCTCGGGGTTAGTGGAATAGGGCGCCCTATTCCCGGATAAGAAACATAGTATCGGTCTGTCCACTTCGATGGTTCCCTCTTTGATCTCATATTTTTGCGTCTCTGATGCATACACTTCATCTCGATCTTGGGGTTGCACGGCTGAAGGTTGATTGCCTTCTTGTCTTGCCTCTCAGAGTTGGTTTTTTGTTTTTGTCGCAACTGATGCTTTGACCGTTCACTTTGGTCTTGGTGTATGGTTGACGTCTTCTCCACTTCGATGGTTCCCTCTTTGATCCATGATTTTTTACTTTTCTCTCAGACACGTCTTGGTACTCGCTTTTGCATTCTTGGATGTTCCAAATAACAAGCCAGTGTCTTATTTGGAAAATGCTCTGGCTCCTACTGTTGTGTCAAAGAACGCCCTATTCCGTCACAGGACGCCCTATTCCGTGACCGAACGCCCTATTCCGTCACAAAACACCCTATTCCGTGACATTTCGTGACTGAACGCCCTATTCCGTCACCTTTTTCGTCCGTTTTGCCTTGAAATGACCTCGGGGTTAGTGGAATAGGGCGCCCTATTCCCGGATAAGAAACATATGATCCGGTCGCTTCTCATAGCGTGACGCTGGGGTAGCTTGGAGTTGTTTCCTTGTCGTTTGTCGTAAATGAGCTCGGGGTTACTCGGGGTTATTTCTGTGCTGTTTGAGCTCGGGGTTACACGGGGTTATTTCCATGTCGTTTGAACTCGGGGTTACACGGGGTTATTTCCGTGTTGTTTCAGCTCGAAGTTACTCGGGGTTAGTTTGGACTCACTTGGTGTCATAGTGGAGTGTCATCTCATTTGAAACATTGTAACTCTAAGCATCAGACTTGGTGTTGGTGACTCAGTTTCCAAATAGTGGGATGTCGTCTTATTTGGAATGTGAGTCTGACTATGTTGACTTGATCCACAATTGATCTTAGACTTGGTGTTGGTGACTGGTGTTGGTGACTCAGTTTCAAATAGTGGGGTGTCGTCTTATTTGGAATGTGGGCTGTTACAGTTTTCTTGGACTTGGTGTTGGTGACTCAGTTTCAAATAGTGGGGTGTCGTCTTATTTGGAATGTGGGTCTGACTGACTCTGTTGACTTGAATCCACAATTGATTGTAATGCACATTTTATTTTTGAAGGGTCAGTCGTTGACTTGTTTGAGATAGGTCGGTTGCTGACTTGACTGACTGTCTGATTTGATGTCTGCACTGATGCTGACTCTGACCTGCACTGATACTGACACTGACACTGACACTCTGACTCTGATACTAACTCGCACTTTTTTTTTATATGATCCTCAACCCTAACACCTAACACTAACCCTAACGCCTAACACTAACCCTAACCGCCTAACTACCCCAACCCTAACGTCCCAGCTGGGGGGGTAGCGGCTGATTCCGATTACGGGTCTAACGGCTTCATCCCTGTTTCACTTGCGTTTTGACCGTTCTTTGTCTTGTATCGGTCTGTCCACTTCGATGGTTCCCTCTTTGATCTCATATTTTTGCGTCTCTGATGCATACACTTCATCTCGATCTTGGGGTTGCACGGCTGAAGGTTGATTGCCTTCTTGTCTTGCCTCTCAGAGTTGGTTTTTCGTTTTTGTCGCAACTGATGCTTTGACCGTTCACTTTGGTCTTGGTGTATGGTTGACGTCTTCTCCACTTCGATGGTTCCCTCTTTGATCCATGGTTTTTTACTTGTCTCTCTCAGACACGTCTTGGTAGTCGCTTTTGCATTCTTGGATGTTCCAAATAACAAGCCAGTGTCTTATTTGGAAAATGCTCTGGCTCCTACTGTTGTGTCAAAGAACGCCCTATTCCGTCACAGGACGCCCTATTCCGTGACCGAACGCCCTATTCCGTCACAAAACACCCTATTCCGTGACATTTCGTGACTGAACACCCTATTCCGTCACCTTTTTCCTCCGTTTTGCCTTGAAATGACCTCGGGGTTAGTGGAATAGGGCGCCCTATTCCCGGATAAGAAACATATGATCCGGTCGCTTCTCATAGCGTGACGCTGGGGTAGCTTGGAGTTGTTTCCTTGTCGTTTGTCGTAAATGAGCTCGGGGTTACTCGGGGTTATTTCTGTGCTGTTTGAGCTCGGGGTTACACGGGGTTATTTCCATGTCGTTTGAACTCGGGGTTACACGGGGTTATTTCCGTGTTGTTTCAGCTCGAAGTTACTCGGGGTTAGTTTGGACTCACTTGGTGTCATAGTGGAGTGTCATCTCATTTGAAACATTGTAACTCTAAGCATCAGACTTGGTGTTGGTGACTCAGTTTCCAAATAGTGGGATGTCGTCTTATTTGGAATGTGAGTCTGACTATGTTGACTTGATCCACAATTGATCTTAGACTTGGTGTTGGTGACTGGTGTTGGTGACTCAGTTTCAAATAGTGGGGTGTCGTCTTATTTGGAATGTGGGCTGTTACAGTTTTCTTGGACTTGGTGTTGGTGACTCAGTTTCAAATAGTGGGGTGTCGTCTTATTTGGAATGTGGGTCTGACTGACTCTGTTGACTTGAATCCACAATTGATTGTAATGCACATTTTATTTTTGAAGGGTCAGTCGTTGACTTGTTTGAGATAGGTCGGTTGCTGACTTGACTGACTGTCTGATTTGATGTCTGCACTGATGCTGACTCTGACCTGCACTGATACTGACACTGACACTGACACTCTGACTCTGATACTAACTCGCACTTTTTTTTTATATGATCCTCAACCCTAACACCTAACACTAACCCTAACGCCTAACACTAACCCTAACCGCCTAACTACCCCAACCCTAACGTCCCAGCTGGGGGGGTAGCGGCTGATTCCGATTACGGGTCTAACGGCTTCATCCCTGTTTCACTTGCGTTTTGACCGTTCTTTGTCTTGTATCGGTCTGTCCACTTCGATGGTTCCCTCTTTGATCTCATATTTTTGCGTCTCTGATGCATACACTTCATCTCCATCTTGGGGTTGCACGGCTGAAGGTTGATTGCCTTCTTGTCTTGCCTCTCAGAGTTGGTTTTTCGTTTTTGTCGCAACTGATGCTTTGACCGTTCACTTTGGTCTTGGTGTATGGTTGACGTCTTCTCCACTTCGATGGTTCCCTCTTTGATCCATGGTTTTTTACTTGTCTCTCTCAGACACGTCTTGGTAGTCGCTTTTGCATTCTTGGATGTTCCAAATAACAAGCCAGTGTCTTATTTGGAAAATGCTCTGGCTCCTACTGTTGTGTCAAAGAACGCCCTATTCCGTCACAGGACGCCCTATTCCGTGACCGAACGCCCTATTCCGTCACAAAACACCCTATTCCGTGACATTTCGTGACTGAACACCCTATTCCGTCACCTTTTTCCTCCGTTTTGCCTTGAAATGACCTCGGGGTTAGTGGAATAGGGCGCCCTATTCCCGGATAAGAAACATAGTTTCGGCCTGGCTGGTTTTGTTACCGCCCGCCGGATGCCATGACGGTTGACCTCCTTTGTCGTTTTTTTGAGTTTCTCTTTCGCAAATGTACAATATTGTAAGTACTTCGGTGTCTGCTACCCGCGCAGACGGTATTAACCTAGGCCGCCCAGGAATGCTGCTAACCCCAACACTAACCCTAACCGTACGTACTGTTCCTTAATCGGAACGTCGTTTAGAATGCTAATATTTATTACATGATCCTAAACTAGCTAACCCTAACGCTAACCCTAACACTAACCCCTAACTCCTAACCCTAACCTGGGGTTAACCATGTGTTTAGGTCTTCACCCCGGAGCCGGTCCGGTCACGTGATGCCAAGGACGCCAAGACGGTCCAGACCCAGTCTAGGCCAGCTAAGTTTAGAAATATTCCCATGATCCGACGGATGACAACGTCAACTGACCTATCACATGGTCGATCGCGCCATATCACGCCATAACGACACAATATTATTAGAAATCGGCTGACTGATTTCTCCGTACATTACACATTAGATATTACTACAGTAGAACTGACGAGCCTATAAAGGCGAAACGAGTTGAAAGGCCTTCTTCCCCAGAAGACCTCGTTTTCTACTTAGTTCCCTTTACATACTACTCTCAACAGGAGCAGACTTCTGAACCACCCTAACCCTAACCCTAACCCTAACCCTAACCCTAACCCTTCGTCCGTTTTGCCTTGAAATGACCTCGGGGTTAGTGGAATAGGGCGCCCTATTCCCGGATAAGAAACATAGGTTCGTTTGTTTTGTCACAAGATAACGAACACCCCGAGTTGCTAACAGAACGACGTGATTTGGCGGTTCCCTTACCAGACGGACAAGAAGCGAGTCTCGAGTACAGCTGCTCGGCACATTTTATGACAGTTATAGGTATCTCGCCGGATGAACTCGACGAGTGGCGCCAGGGTTACTTGGATGACAACCATTTCTCTAAGGTATTGCATGCATTTCGGAGCGAGGAAAATTTTGCTGACCCTGCCTACTCGCAGTATGTATATGGCGATAACGGCTTGATATTCTTCGAGGACTTTCAGGGTAACTCTCGGCTCTGTGTACCTAGCAAGCTGCGCGTACAAATCATGAGTGAATCCCATGAAATACTTACGGAGGGCGCACACGCAGGCTATGCTCGAACTTATAATTGTATTGCCTCCACATACTACTGGCCGCGTATGTCACGAGACATTAAGGAATTCACACAATCCTGCGACATCTGCCAGAAAGCTAAGCCCCGTCGACACGCACCCATCGGTTTGCTACAACCCATTTCTATACCTGCGCGACCATTCGAAGTCATCACCATGGACTTTATTCCCGAACTCCCCGAGTCAAATGGGTCTGATAACATTCTCGTCATCGTGGACAAGCTTACCAAGTATGCTCTCTTCATACCCACGGTTACTACGCTGACCGAAACGGCTGCCGCAAAACTTTTCTTTCACCACGTAGTCGCGCATTTTGGCCTTCCTCGTCAAGTCATTAGTGATCGCGACTCCAAATGGCGTGGAGACTTCTGGAAGGAAGTATGCCGATTGATGGGCATGAAACGTGCGTTGACAACTTCGTATCATCCCCAGGCGGACGGTCAAACTGAAGTCATGAATCAGACGCTGGAAATCTCTCTTCGTGCTTATGTTGGACCTTCACGGGACGACTGGTCCGATCATCTTGACGGGTTAATGCTCGCGTACAACACTACCCCTCACTCTGCCACTGGATTTGCGCCTGCTTATTTACTACGAGGCTTCTACCCGCGCACGGGCTCCTCTCTGATTCACTCCGCCGATGGTATTGCCAGGCCTAACATCGACGCGGGGGGGGATATTGCCTCTCTAGACCGCGCAGAAGTATCCTTGCATCAGAAGGCTGATGATATGCTGGAGGAATTCCTTGCGGATCGGAATCGAGCTCACGAAGCCCTTACA
Source organism: Sarcomyxa edulis (assembly GCA_009761415.1). Lineage (NCBI taxonomy): Eukaryota > Fungi > Basidiomycota > Agaricomycetes > Agaricales > Mycenaceae > Sarcomyxa > Sarcomyxa edulis. Next base: position 6,709 of record QUOL01000027.1, read on the forward strand.
TTGGGACAAGTGGCACAGAAAAAGGCTTACAACCAGGGGCGCTTAAACTTGGAATTTGAAGTAGGAGACAAAGTGCTTCTGAACCCACACTCGTTGAATTTACTACGCGAAGAAAAGGGGCGTGGTCAGAAGCTTCTTATGAAATATGACGGACCATTCGAAATTATGGATAAGGTCAGCCGTGTAGCTTATCGCCTCCGCATGCCTGACTCGTATGGCATTCATCCCGTCATCAACATCGCACACTTGGAAGCCTATCAGGAATCCCCGCCTAAGTTTGGAAATCGGCCAACGAAAGCTTTGAACCGAGAGGACTTTGACACGCGTGTCGAATGGGAAATAGATGGTATCGTAGGCGAGTCCTGGAGGAAAGGGCGCAACGGTCGTAGGATCCCTATCTATCGCACAAGGTACACCGGGTACGGACCTGAACATGACTTATGGCTCACCATAACGGATTTGAAAAACTCACCGGAAGCACTGGAGGAGTGGCGTAGAAGGAAGATCCCAAGGATCGCTCCCAACAAGCGAAAAGGTATGACTCCAGAAGCTCTTTGAGGATCTGATAACGTAACCTTGGCTGAATATATATAAAGGAAGACAGTGCAGCTTCAATTCCTCAGGCCAAGAATTCCAACCTTTTTTCGCTTCCCTTCCATAAAATCCCTTCATTTTGCCTCCTTCTTCTCTTCTTTTCCTTCACTCTAGACTTTTTTCAGTTCGAACTTACGCCGTTTCCAATTCCTTCCCTGTCATCATGGGTTCCTACTCCGACGCTATCTCTATTCACACCGACAGCGATAACTCGTTTTCCAGTGCACCCAGTATCCCTCCCATCCGAAACCTTACTCGCGCCGACTTCAACATTCCTCTCGGCGCTATCGAAGGCAATCAAACGATCCTCCCTTACGGTGCTGTTGTCCCCAGCACCCTTGATATGGAACAACTCAACCATAGGCTTCGCGCCTACATTGTTACATGTGTTCGCAGCGAGCTCAGTACCCGCCGTCTCGAGCAGCACTCACCCACTCCAGTCATCCATCATTCATTCATGGATGATCGAGAATACTTACTGGATCTCTCTGGTCGTGAGTACACCTATCTCTCTTCCCTGCCTGATTCTTAGGATCTCTGATGCAATATATCTAGTACCCGAGGAACCTAGCGACCCCTTGCGCCTCGCCAACCGTCCCCCGCTATTCTTCCCTGCTCCACTTCTCGTCATCGCTCACGTCGATCGTCGTAAAGCTCTTCGTGCTCAAACGACTCTCTTCTATAACAGAATGTTCAACTTCTACACATCCAAGGAGTTCAAAGGCGAATTCAGTGTACTCTGGGTTGGACCGAAGTTCTGGGACCTTCAGTACCGCCACAAGGAACTCGACCGTTCTCTGTGGAGACCAGCTGAAACCGCTGCTCGTAAAGCAGCAGAGGGTTCTGCTCGCAAGCGTGGACGTCTAGGTATGATTGCTCAAGAATATTCGCCTCTTCAACCATATCTTGGACCTGACGGAACTCGTTTATCAGACGTACCCTTATCAGCACGTCGCGACGTTGTGCTCCATCCTACCCTCTCCTCATACTGCAGACGCCATCCTCGTTTCGACGTCTTTTCCATGCATCCTCCCCACGGTCCTCGACAGGAACTCAGGCCTGCCTCTTCCAACGACCCCAACCCTAACGAGCAAGTCATTCGTGTCTGGCGCGAAATGAGGGCCAGGCGTAAGCTAACTCGCAGCGCTTCCACCGCGATGCAGGAAGGAAGTTTGGAGGAGGAACGAGAAGTTGTTGAGATTCGTACGTCGGCTCGCACTAACGATATATATAACTCAGCTAATATGTTTGACTCCATCAAGTATCCGCTCCCAGCTCTGGAACTGTCTCGCCTGGCATGCCCACCTACCTTTGAACAACGCTGAAGCCTGAGTCTACCCTCGCTCCTACTTTCATCACTCCTCGTCCTCCTCATTATTCTCTATACATACATTCAAACCTTCATTTCTCTACCTTCTCTTCACAATGCTCCGGCCCACAAACCACTCTCACGACACTCTTCATGACACGACTATCACGACTTACCTGTACACTCGATCGGAGCAAATTAGGACAGGGGGGGATATGTTATGATATAGCCACGCAATCCACAGATACTCGTAGCATTACCATTCTGTCCTCATCTACTCCTCACCTTGACCTCCAATTCACACTTGTCTCGATTCCCTTGCATTCGACTTCTCGACACTGACGCCGTGCATATTTAGTGCTTACCATTAGTAAGCCCATCTCCTTTGTTACTGTTTGGAACCCAAGTCTTCGGCAAGATCAACGCAGCCACGCGAAGTCTTTTCCAAACCATTCTTGAAGATTCCACTGGCCAACCGGAATCTTCCCTACTCTTCTAGATAGTTCTTAGCACGCTAGTCACCTGTATTTAAGTCTCGGGCATTCTTCCCAGTAAGACATTGAATTTATCTTCCCTTTTTACAACTAAAACTCTGACTGAAGTTAAGTTGCATAAGTACAGACTCGCTCTACTTCCAAACTCGCGAGAATACTCGTAACGTCCCTGGACTACGATCATTCTCTCTACCTGTCCTAAGGTCTCTAAAGCGTCGCCGCTAGACGCCACGTCGATTAACGATCCTAGATCTAATCGTCGGCAGGTCATTTGAAGTATCGCGGTTCTCGCTTCTCCTGACTTCTTAAGAGAACTCGAACCCTTCTATAGTCGCTACCGCTCCTTCAAGTATTCAGCGGAATACACCAATATCTAGAAAACTACACATATTCTAACAGCCACGTGGCGTGAAAGGCTTCGGTCACGAAGTGACAGATCACACCGTCTTGCATCTCTTCCTTCCTCCACGACATCGTTTTTCTCCCTCCATACGTACTTCCCCCTACATAGATTTTTGACCCACCCACCGTCCCTTTTCTTCCTTCTTTCCTTCTTTTTCTCCCTTCCTCATCATCACGTATGACGTCGTGTGATGCCTCGGATCCCTGCTGGTGACCGGGTGTTTGGGCTGTCCGTTCCCATTCACTCCATGTCACACACCTGAGGTCTCGCGTCGGCAGAGAGGCCGACCGAGATCCTCTCTCCCAACTCGCAGCAGTTGTCCGTGGCATATTACTCGATCGTCTACCATTGTATTTGCATATAGTACCTCAGTCTGCAACAGAACCAAAGCACGAAACATATGGATAAATAGCTTAGGTTGCTCGAAAAGTGGTGCACGAAAAGTGATTTGAGTGAGGCTCGAACGCGAAACCGCCGAAAATTTCCAAAATTAGACCATGGACTCCCTGGCCACCGTATGCTTGAGGTCCGCAACCGTGGTTTCCAAATAACAGGTTTCTCAAACGAGGAGTACTTATGAGTACCCGGGGTTTCTCATTAGAATAATCCTTATTCTTGGCCAGCCTTAGATGGGCTAGGGAATGTATGACGTGTTTCTTTGCCCATCTTTCCCGGGAAAGATCTCCTCGTGCCCGCAGTGAGTATTCGGATTGTTGACATCTACTATTCAGTACAGTCTTTAGGTCCATAATCTGTCCGAAATGATATTGTACAGTTGCGACACTGATATAGATATGAAATATAATGACAGCGTCAGTAGGGTACATAATGCCCGTCTAGTAAATCTCGTAGACGGTTGCTTTCTCCAGCGATAACATGCTCGTCGTCGTCCAGCTCTGCCATGTCAAAATCAACAACGTAGACCTTTCCCTCATCGTTGATCATAAGATTTGGTGCTCGAATGTCGTGGTGGACCACACCGGCGTTGTGGATCCCATCCAAAACAGAGATGAAGGCTTCCCTACGTGACTGGTCAATCGACCGCAAGAACACGCCTGAGTATGGGCTTACCGTTCTGCAGGCGACACTTCCACTTTATCCGATTCTCCGCGGTCCTCAAGAGAGGTTCCTCCGTGCTCCATCACCAAAGCCAAAGTCTCGCCCTCAATATCCTCGAACAAGCCGAACACATGCAGTATTCCAGGGGCACCTGCGAGATGTCGATAGATACGATACTCGGATCGCATTCGTTCATGCTGTTCTGGGGTAAACGATAATTTGACGACGACGTCTCGGATGATAGGCGCTCCTTCACTGGGTCGGACCTCTAGCGTGGCGCCGTGGACTGTACCAGTTGAGCCAGAGCCAATACGGGACGTGAGGATAAGAGAAATGCATTCGTTCAGAGTGTAGTTCGATTTCAACTTCATGGGGAGATGGGTTTCTGGATTAATTCGTAAGAAGGAGCCTGGGGACGGTGAGTTGTAGGGCCCGTATCGAATGTAGAGGAGCGCTAGCGTTCGTGATGCGATCTCATTCTCAAAGCTCTGTGAAGGAAGTGAATGAGGACGATGGAGCTTCAAGATCGTGCAAGGATACGTGCCGGTCTTTTTTTGATAGTAGTTGCCGTGCCCGTGGCGTTTCGTTTACTTCTACGAACCGCCTTTGTTGTCCCGTTCATTTCCCCTTTCGCTTCTTGACGTACTTGGAACTTTCCTTTGCCCGTTTCCAGGTCAGGATCAACCTTGGCACGTTTCCGACGCGGTCCTTCGTCTTCATTCTTGTCCACAAGCAACCGTCGTTTCCCATTGACTGGGGGTTCCCGTTGCGCCTCGGAAGACAACTGCTGTTTGACACGATCAAGTGCATCCTCCAAAGCCGCCAGGTACAATCCTACATGCAACTTACCATAAGCCGGGTCCTTGCATGCGTGTACGTCGATGACATTGGAGAGGTAGAGTGTCTGGGATTCACGATGACGGATACCTATACGTTCCAGAGTCCCGCAATGAAATACAACAAGCGTAGTGTCTCTCAACACGCATCGCGCCCATGCCTAGAATTTCGTCAGCGAAGTTGCTCCCAATACGAAACAAAAGCGGCTGACGTGCTGGAGCAGTTGATGCGCGACAGTGACGGCTCGTTTGACAACCTTTCTAGACTTGACTGGCCTCTTAGGCGTGACTTTCGTGGAGGTGTTTGCTTCTGTGGCTTGCGTCGTCGTCGTGGAATTGGCTGCGGCAGCATGCGCACGAGAGCGGGCTCGAGTGTGTCTCCAAGGCGCGTCCGCTTCTGAAACGACGTTCGTGGATGATGGGGGTATTGTCCACGGAGTTTTGAGTGCGTCGGGAGGTATTGGGATATCAGCGAGAGAAGGATGACCGGTGGTAAGGAAGGTCTTGAATGGGAACGTTGGAGTGGACACAACTTGGTCCATCGCCTTGATGACTTCTTCGTTTGCGACCGACAACTCGATTATCTGCCAAGTAGCTAGCTCTGGATACCGTGCATAGGTCTCTCGCAAGTGATTCTTCAAATCCTGGCTGAGACATTCGGGGAGCTTGGATTCTTCGGCACACTTGTCGTCCAACCGAATCGCATAAAACTCCGTTACATACTGTTGTATAGTGGTTTCTGGAAGGTGCTTTCCGCCCCAACGCAATAGGGAGAACCAACACGACGAAATACTTGGGAAGATTCCGAGGATCGATGCAATCGGTTTGCAAAACGGCGCAGTGGTAGTCTCGTAGATCCACACAAGATCCCTTGAGTCGTTGTATCGTCGTGACCTGGTAATGGCCTTGTCGCAAGCTTCCAGCTCTTCTAGATCTGGTGGAGAGTTCGAATCCTCCGGATCCCTGGGCGGAAATGCCACGCAATTACTACTTGCAATATCAGACAGTTTTCGATCGACCATCGAGGAAAGATTCTGTGGAATAGAAGGCAGGGAGACGACCTTCTTGAGAAGCAGGTGTTTGTCGACATGTCTATCATAGCATGTCAGTGGAATTGGTGCAACCGGGGTGGGATCGGCGCAGATTTTGAGGATCGGAGGGTTATAGTCAAACAGAACTTGAATGTCGTCCATTATAGTCTCTCAAATCGACGACTGATGGTTCCTGAAGAATGTGGCTGGCCAGTGCTGAGACAAGAGATGGCGGAACAAAGGGAAGTGACAAGCAGTGACAGTGTGACCGATCGCGATAAGACGCGATCAACCAAAAGTCCGATGTTTTAACCTGATCTCTATCTTTCAACACCGTTCGTCTCGTCGCATCCTGGTCAAGCCCATTGTCCTCGCTTGTATTATATTTTTCTTGGTACCTAAATAGGGTGATCCTGGATTCAGGGTCCTTCCCGGATGGTCTATGGTTTTGTCTAAGTTTCGTCACTGGTGGCACTCGGACGGCCAAAGCGCCGTGGTCGCAGTGGCCCGTCCGATCAGTCCAAGCGTGCTACTCCGTGATATATATAAAGCTCGTAACTAGTTATGCCTCCAGCTTTCCTACTTTCCATCATTCTGCAATCTTCTCTGCATCATGTCAACCCCGGGACAAACCAGGGCTCTCCGTGATCTTTTCGACTCAAGCCCTCCTACATTGACTCTAGCCAACTCTGGATCCAAGTCTACAGCCACTCGTGGGCCGACCACATTTGACACGCACTTCCCCCCCGAGATTCAGATTCGCCGACTCGTCTACCTGCCGGGACTTCTTGATTACCTCAATGGTATCGTGGACGACAAAATGAAGACTATTCGTGCCACTAGGATTCCATTTTCAGTGGGAGAATTGAAGGAACTTAAGTCCGCGTATTCAAAATCCACCTGCGACATGAAGGACGAATCAAGTATCGTGAATTTTTACCGGGATACCACTGCCCGTGCTTGCGCCGAATTGGCATCCTGGCTCGAGTTTGGACCGTGTGCGGGAGAACACATCTTTGATTGGACTCCCGAGAAAAAGCAACGAGTGGAAGCAATTTACGACGGAGTCCTGAAGGTGGACGAGGACGCGTACAAGAGATGCCGGAGCTCGTTGTCCGCAAAGGTACGCAAGGATATAGAGACGGTCCTACACATCGAGTCCCACATGGCCCCTTGGGAGTGCAAGAGTCTATCCGCAGCAAAGGAGGATCTCATACGTGCCATAGTTGAGCTTGCCCAAGCGGAACGCTCTTTTTGCTGGACCTGCTGCGACTCGGCAGTCAACTGCGGTCGTGGCCACCATTCGTCGAATAAGCCCGGAGCTTCCATGACCGTGACTGGCGCCAGGATGGGTTTCGATGCTCCATGTCCTTGTGAGCTTTCTAACTACAAGAAACGCAAACGAGACGAGGATCATAGTTACGTATGCAAAGATTTCTGGCGTAAGATACATTCTTTGCTGCAGCAGGTCAGAACATCTCCCTTCGCTCTACCATCTTTCTTTCGATGCTAAGCCCTGGTTTTCATTTAGATATGGGCAGAGGCTGTCAAACTGGACTCGACATACATGATCCTTCATTCTGGGAATCACGAACTTGTTTGCTTTCGTCAGAGGGCCACTGGTACACTCTATGTCTCTCGTATGATCAAACCCGCCGATCCCGGATACGTCAAGCTACATACAGGACTATATCTGGCCATCTGGGGGGATGCTGTTGTCCGCGCAAGCTTGTGGGCTCAAGCTGAATCCCAGGGAACCCTCCCAGTCCAATACGGGCTCGACAAACAAGACGACCGGGAGCTCGTCGTCCGCCAACGTCAGGCAAGTCATTTTCGATATGGCTCATAAAATTTGACGACGACTAACATTGGATCTTTCTAGGGCCTATTCGAAGCAGCTCAATCCAATAATGTTATCAATGCCTACTACAAATCTCGTAGTCCTGGCTTCTCGTGGCGGGGTGCTATCGAATGTTCTCGCGTCGAATCTAACGGTCTATCAGTCCAATCTCCAAATTCCCGTGGCTCGAGGCTTCGTGTGATTCTTGGCGATTTGGTCAATGCAGGGACTCTATACGTACACAAGGCTACTTTGGAAATGCCTGGCGTCTCGATACAGCACTGTGCAGTTGTCACAATAGTCGACTCAAGCTCATCGGATCGTTTGAGAATCATTGGAAACGAACTAAAGATCTGGACTCACCTGAAATTGAAGGGTGTTGTTAGTTGCGTTCCCAATGTTCTTGGACTGTTTAGGATGTCACAGTATCCTTACCTTCTGCTACTTACGACGCACAATGGGTTTTCTCTTCCTCAGCGAAAGAAACTTCGCCACGATTGGTACGTTGTATTTGTTTCGCTTTCTCGATCAACTGAAATTGCTCACTGTGCATCCTAGTCTTACAAAAGAGCAACGTCGTGAATTCGGCGATGCTCTGGGTAGGATCCACGACGCCGGAGTCCTCCATGGCCCCATCTGTGCGGACGATCTTCTTGTCGACGGCGATGGCCACGTAAGTATTACTGGATTTTCGAGCGCTAAGATACCCGTTGTTCCTCCGAAGCGTAGCAAGAAAAGAACGCCGTCCCATGCAGGCATCCAGAAGAAGAAAAATGCAGAAATTTCACAGTTGAAGGAGCTTCTTCAAGGGTATTAGAGTATTTAAAACGCCACCTCTGGATTTGCTAATATCGCCAGTTGTGTCTTGTACAAAGCATGTATATTTTGTTCAGATACAACACCACGGAGTCATCTTTTCGTCGTCTAAGTATGTCGTCCCAGAACCAGTGATCCACGATCTCCGCTCGTTCTTAATGTTAAATTTTCCTGCAGCAAGCTTAGGAAAACCGACAACATTGGACAGACCTAACCCTTCGACATCGAAATTGTGCCGTTCTTTGTGGCGAAGAGCATTGTTGTAGTTTAAAAAAAGCTATGTTACGGGTCAACCATAGTTGAGAGACTTACACCCAGTTCCCTGACGTGTATTCAGACAGGTGATCATGATTCTACCCCGATAGGGAGGGCGCGACGTGCCAGTAGCCCCACAGACGTGTCTTCAAGTTGGACGTGTCGCGATAGAGATTCCAGACCTCGAGAAGAGCCTAGTAAGATTCTTTGGAGATCTCAGCATGCAAGCATTGTCCCCTTCAGCACTATATTAGTTGCGGCCGAGTCAAGGTTAGGAAGCCTATGAATCGTTCAAGTTGAAATTTTGCTGGTGAGTGTTGAACGTTTGAACGTTGAATTGGTTGCGGCACGGTACCGTGACCGTGACAGAGTGACGCTTGTTTCGGACGGCGATGTCACGCATACCTCGAGTTCATTCTTCTCCAGTTCCAATGCCACCCACAATTGCTTCTTCCTCAAATCTAAAACGAAAAGTACAGCAAACCACAGACGAAATCGAAGCAACCGATAAACCGCGAAAATTACCCGCTTTTGGAGCTGCAAGACCACTTCAACCATCCAGGACAGCAACAAATGTAAAACTGACCGTTCCTCGCGCTCCTCCATCCTCTACTTTATCGAGATCTACGGTTCGAGCAGGTAGTGCACCTCCAAGAAGTGTATCTTCATCTTCCATCAATGCCAGACCACGCCCCAATACCACCACAACTCGCACCGTTTCAGGAACCGCCACTCAGGATAAACGGTTCGCAGATCTACAATCAAAGGTCAATTCCATCGATTCTGCTCGAGCAGCCGACTCTGCCAGGCTGGCAGAAGCCATGGAAGCCGAACGTTCGAAGGTCGCAGAACTCCAGGCCAATCATCTCGCGCTATCGCGTCAACTGGCTGCAGCGAAATCGCAGGAACTCAATCAACGCCAGGAACTTTCCATAGCCAGCGATGAGATCATCAATCTCAAGAAATTGCATGCACGAGAGATCATGGATTTGGAGATGGACATGAAGCGCAAGGAGAGGGAGTTGCGAGATCTGGCCGATGAGCTGCGGCTTTGTAGAGGCGATCTTGAGAGGGAAAGGGAAGCCGTTTCGAGCTTAAAATCAACCATATCACACCAATCCACCGCCCATCTCAGTCTAACGACTCAGAATCATGCCTTACAGGCTCAACAAACTGCACTCGAATCCCAGCTCGAAATCTACGCGTCGACGGTTTCCAATCTAACCCTTCAACTAGCCGAATCGAACAAATTGTTAGACGAGGCGAAGAAAGAGGTCCGAGACAGCGAAGGGGTGCGACGCAAATTGCACAACATGGTGCAAGAACTCAAAGGGAACATTCGCGTGTTCTGTCGCGTTAGACCTGCGTTGACCGATGACGAGGAAGCCGATATCGTGTTCCCCGACAAGAGGGATCACAAGGAGATTGTACTTGCGTCGTCTAGCGAGAACGCGATGGGTCAAGAGAGAAAGGAAGTCTATAACTTTGGGTTCGATCGGGTGCGTCATATCGATGCTAATTCACGCAACCAACTAACTAGTCTTGGACAGGTCTTTGAGCCTCAATCTACTCAAGCTGACGTGTTCGAGGAGATCTCTCAGCTCGCGCAGAGTTGCACCGATGGGTACAACGTATGCATCTTTGCGTATGGACAGACCGGATCTGGAAAGTCTTTCACAATGGAAGGAGGAGAGGTGACAAAATTTCGCTATCGTCGCAAACGTCACTAATCACAATCTCTAGACGGAAGCGACAGCTGGCATGATACCCCGTGCAGTCGAGCAAGTGTTTGCCGTCACCAATGAACTCAAAAGCAAAGGCTGGGAATACACAATGGAAGGTCAATTCCTCGAAATCGTGAGCCCTCTTCTACCCACCTGACATACCGTCTCTAACGCTGCACGCAGTACAACGAAACCATCAACGACCTCCTCGGCAAAGCTGAATTTGACAAGAAGAAACACGAAATTAAACACGACGCCAAGACGCGCACTACACGCGTTACTGACCTCAATACACCTTGCCTCACCTCCCCTTCACAGGTCCGCAACCTTCTCGCGACAGCTCACTCTCGAAGGACGACAGCAGCGACACTGATGAATGAACGGTCTTCTCGTTCTCATTCCGTCTTTACCCTGCGTATTAAGGGCACCAACGCTGGGAGCGGAGAGACGTGCGAAGGATGCCTGAATCTCGTTGATTTGGCTGGAAGTGAGCGATTGAACGCCAGTGGAGCTGGGTCGGACAAGGAGAGGTTGAAGGAGACACAGAATATCAACAGGAGTCTGAGTGCTCTGGGAGATGTCATCGCTGCTCTAGGTGAGAAAGGCGATTCGAACGCTAATTTCAAAGGCGACAAGGAGAAGCATATTCCGTATAGAAACTCAAAGGTATGTTGTGTCTTCTCTTCGTAAAAAACTCGACTGACTTGGCTTCGTAGCTAACTTATTTGTTGCAATACTCATTGAGCGGAAACTCCAAGACCCTTGTAAGTTTCCTTCTTCTCCTTTACCGACCCCACGCTAAGAAACGCTACAGATGGTCCTCAACCTCTCACCCCTCGCAGCGCACCTCAACGAATCACTGACTTCTCTCAGATTTGCCACAAAGGTCAGTTCAGTCCTCCAAAACCATAGTTGATTGCTCATTTTGCGATTCAGGTGAACAACACGACCATCGGTACAGCAACCGCCAAGAAGCAGATCGGCTCTGGTCCCAGCAGTCGTGCTGCATGATAGAAGTTTTTTCTCCAAATTCATCTTGTACTCTCATAGGAATAAATTTATTCGTCATCCAAGCACTAAGATGTAGACTAGATTATCCAGACGACATCGTAGCCAACAGACCCTGCCTTACGAACGCCCTTGGATTCCCGCTCGACTCTGCATACTTGGACATGAAAAGTTCATCGTACATGGCTACAAGAAGGACAAGTTAGAAGACAAATGAGATAGATAATCGACGGTGCTTACAAGAGGTTAGAGCGCCATCGTCTTTCCATACTTCAAACAAGGCTGCAGCTTCGGGTACGCTGAGGCTCGCGGGGACATCGAAGTTTCGGAGGCCTTGGGTATACTCAACGACGATAGGCTGACGCCGAGGATATCCTGGATTTGTAGGTCTATCGTATGGGAGGCCGAGAGCTTCGCGCAATTCAAGGGGGATTGGAAATTGGACGTTTGAAGCGTTTATGGCACCTACAACGGCTCCACGATGCTGTGGGTGAGGAAGAGAGTGAGAAATAGGAAGGACTGCGATATATTGGAGCACGCACGAAGACACGTTTACCACTGGTAAATTCTAGGAGCATGCGTGGGATAGACAGGTGCCATGGTCTGATAGACGAAAAATGAGGGTCCTTGTAGAGAGATTTACAGTACAGAGACTGGAAATCGTCTATGGCGAGGAGAACAGGATATCTGCATGACCATGTAAGTAATCAATAAAGGTCGATGTTGTACATACGCACTTTGTCTGTTTTTGAAGCTCCTGTATCAACATCTCGAGTATCACTGGCGCCAGGGGACGTTCCTTGAGGGCGACGGAGACAAGTTCATGAAGAGAAGTCCCCACTGGAATTTCGGGACGTTTCTCGAACTCGTGGAGCTCTGTGGTTTCCAGGTTTGATAGAAGTGCAGAGTTCGTGTCCATGAACCGTTTGAGTGTGTGATACGAGAAGAAGGGTTGGCTGTACGTTTGGGTACGGATATCGTACGTGTACTGGGTAGTGGAGTTTACGAGATTGGCAGCTAAAGAGTTGTGAGGAAACGAACGAGACTGTGATGGCGACGCTTACCTCGTGGAATGTAGAGCACGATCCATTCTTTTGACGCGCAGTACTCGGCTGACTGCAGCAAGAGGAAACTTTTTCCACACCCAGAAGGACCAGCTGAACGGCGAACGTCAGAAAACGGATGCGAGGACTAGGGTTTACTTACTGTACACAACTCTAGTCTTGCCACTAGATTTCTTGCCAGCTTTCAGGAGCATCTCTGCTGCTTCGACCGTGACGTCTCGAACAACTGAGCATGGCTTGGATAACAAACGGAACTGCATGACTGTGTCAGCCAGTATTCGGCGGACAGTGGGGATAACGTACCTCCACGAGAAGATCTCGGGGTAAACCAAACGACTTGGAGGGATTCGTGTCTTTGACATCGAACGTAGTCGCTTTTCCGATCATATGGGTGTGAACGATGTCCTGAGCATGTAGTCGTCAGTTTTAGGCCGTTCCGAGACCAATCTGAGTCGGACTGACGGGATTGAATATGGGTAAATTCAGACGTGATCCTCGTAGCTCTGTTTGAAAGATCTCATGTGTAAGGGCCGAGGGCGGCAATGGCTTGAATATCTATACAGGAAATCCGGTTAGAGCAGAACAACTTCAACTCAAGCAGTACTCACCCCAGGATTTTCGTTCTTTTCCGGCTTTTCCTTTTCTTTTGCAGCAATCTGGTTTGCTCCTTCTATTCTGTTCTTGCGTTTTACGTGACGATGCTTGAAAGACTTGTGTCGAGTTTGGATAGAAATAGGAAGAGTCAAAGTTTGTCGAAATGTCGGACGAAATGTTGGCCGAATTGTCGACGGTCCAGCTCGACAAGCTGCCAGAACCGACATGGCAAGAATGTCCTTGAAGTGGGAGGATCCGAGGGAGCACCTCGGTATAAACTTTACGGAGAATTCGGGAGGAAGGAGGAGAGTCACAATTCACGGTGTGACTTAGCGTTACAGTGACCAAAGCAGCGGCGGGAGCTTGCCCAGGAGTGTACTAGGGTATGGAATAAATATTTAGAACTACTAGTGGACCTACTAATGGCTAGCGTACATGTATACAGAAAAGGGTAGCCAACACGATCGCCTCAATATCCGACATTTCACGCAGGTGCACCCAGACCTTGTCCAGGATGTGGACTTTGTGCGTGGGGACTCTGCGCATCGCCGACTGCCATTCCCGCAAACTGATTGTTCAGAGCGTAGTACTGAGAGTCGTTTGCCGGAGGTGAACCAGCATTGGCACCCGGGGAACCGTAAGGAAGAGGCTGTTGTGGTTGTTGTTGGATAGGCGATTGTACTTGTTGCTGAGTAGGACTACCTGGTGCAGTGAATGAAGCTGAAATTGGGCCTTGATTATGAACAGGCGATGTTGGAGGAGACGAGGATTTCGGTGCTGCCTGTTGTACCCAAGGTGCAGCAGCTGACGCAGTGTTGGACGGGTAGGCAGACGTAGGAGCGCCTGCAAAGTAGCCATTCACGGGCTGCGTCGCAGGTTGAACTTGCGGCTGTGGACCGGCATAACCCGCCAATTCACTCGGTGTCGTTTGCTGCGTTCCAGCAACAGTAACTTGGTATCCTTCATATGCTGGCTGACTAGGACCAGTCTGAGGCGGTTGTTCGTGCGGTTGCTGTTGGGACTGCTGAGATATCGACGACGCAGCAGGGGCCGGGACTGGAGCACCGTCGGTGATACCAGGGATAGAGATGAAATAAACAGCACCGGCAGGATCTTTGCCACCTTGTGCGTAGTATTGAGCCCATGCTTGGACATTTGGATCCGCATACGTAGTGTTCGGGTCATACGTGTACGGTGGACCAATGGCTGGAGCAGCGACGACCTGCGTTTGAACGGCTGGAACCGGCTCAGGCTGTGTAGTCTGGGGTTGCGGCTGCGGCTGCGATTGTGGCTGTTGGTGGGGTTGAGGTTGAGCCTGAGCCTGAGCGGGATACGGCGTAGGTCCTTGAGGTCCGTACACACCAGGCTGTTGCGCTGGGTATGGTTGTGCGTATCCACCTGCGTACGCGTTCGGATCGACATAAGGTTGTTGGGGAACCTGATATCCTTCGGGATAAGTTGCACTCGCAGCTGCTGGGAACTGAGCAGGTGTGTTGCTGTACCCAGACTGATCGTAGCCATTCCAGCCGTATGGTTGAGGTCCTGGTGCGGGAGTGGCATACTCTTGACGAGCACGGGAACGTGAGTCTGGTCGTGGATATTGGGAAGGCCGGTAGCTTGATTGTTCGTATACTAGAATGAACGGTCAGACGGACTTATCATAGCACTAGGCATTATACGTACTTCCTGTGTGCCTAGCAAGACTCTCCTCCATCATCCGGTCAAAGATGGTCCTCGCTCTCACGAATGTCTCGTTCATAGAGACCAAATCCGCTGGATTATCGTTAGAGGAGTATAAAAGCATCGACAGAGTCAGTATTTACCTCGCTTTTGACTATACTTGTCGATCAACTTGACGATCTTTGGTCGGAGGGCCATGCTTGACCGGTATAATTCCTGCAGAAACGTACTTGAGAAAGTACGAACCCAACGCGAATCGATCAGCAAACCTGAATTTCCTCGTTATCAGCCAGATTATCCTTTGCGGGGTCCAATGAACGAAGCATGTTCAAAAGCTTTTCTACGTTGACAGCTTGAGCAAACACGGCTGCCTCCTGTTCCGCCTCCTTTGCGAGTTCTGCAGCAGTAGGCTCCGGCATTGCTTCCTGGATATAGTGTGAACAAGCAGGAAAACGAGAGACGGAAACGAGACATACCACATAATTGACGGGAAAAATACCCGTCCTGCCCTTCAACTGACCTCTCCACCAATCCTTATATCCACGATCGACCACCTTGATCACATCACCTTTCTCGAACGCAAGTTCACCAGGCTCAGTAGGCTCAAAGGTATGCAATGCGCGTACACGCGTGACGATAGCTCCTGTGGAAGACGTCGGGGCTGCGGATGGAGCTGGAGTTGACGACGTAGATTGAGTGATGTGGGATACGGTAGCAACTGCTTTAGGGGTCGTGGCTCTGGGAGATGGCGTCCGTGCAGGGGCATATCCAGATTGATAAGTCGGTCGGGCATAAGCGTTAGTGGAGCTCGATCCAGCGGCAGGGGACGCTTTTGATGAGGAAGCCGATGCTGTTGCGTTCCGAGCCAAATTTGAGCTGGATCCTGAGCCTCCCGCACCACTGGATGAGGCAGCCGAGTACCCTTGCCATTGATTCCTACCACCCTTGTCCTGCATGGACATTTCAAGCACGCGTTGAAGTTCTTCCTCCTCCTTTCGCCTAATTTCATCATCGACAGTTGGCGGTGGTGTTTCTTCTGGTGCCTCGAATTTGTAGTCTATGAAAGCTGTGAGCCATTTTGATCGAGGAATGATGCGCCGTGATACATACTCTTTGCTTTCAGATTGTTATAACAATCTTCCATGATGCCAAGAGTTGAATCATGCTCGAATTCGGCAGTCCACATAGCTATCAGCCCGAGTGCTCTGCGCCGAACTTTTTCATGGGTGGTCTGAATGGAGATGTCGTTAGTAGAAGCCGACGGACGGGAGATGGAAGCATACCCGATCAGTGATTATCTTCTCGAGCCCTTGAGTGAAAGCTCTGGAGGCGATTTCTCGGTGCAGCTCGACTGTACAGTTCTTTGACAAGGCTTCGGCCAACGATAGTGCATAAAGCTGTACATTTGGGTTCCGATGTGCAAGTCGTTTGAGAACAGCAGCGATGACACTATGTGCTCTGTTGGAGTAATCAGCGAAACTGGGTCAGCTCAAGCAACGGAGTGTGCTAACCCTTCTTGGCCTTCATCCTGGACTTTATCGCAAAGATTTAGAATGAGTTCCCAGTTCTCTGAGGTGAGATTCTCATCGGTGGTCTTGTCTGTGGGACATTGGGGTGAATATCGGGTATTATGAGACAGAGAAAACGGGAGAATACTGACTGACTATATCGTCGTATGGGTTGATTACGCCACCTCCGAACATCTTATAAGACTGAAACGAGTGCGGGAAGGATGGAAAGTAGGAAAGTGAGTAGTAAGAGAGACTGCGGGCAACTTGAGAGAGATGGCCGTGGCTGTGCTCTTGCAACTCCGCCTCGAGCCTCTCACTTGCTTCTTCATTTCAGCGTTTACTATCATGGCGAAAAGTAATATTTCACTCTCATTTTAGAGACATTAGAATCTGATAAACCTCGTATTCTAGTGCCTAGAAACTTTCGCCTTCTTGAGGAGCTCGAGAAGGGCGAGAAAGGGATCGGCGATGGATCGTGCTCGTACGGCCTCGAAGATGGCGACGATATCATGATGAGCAACTGGAACGGCACTATAATCGGTCCAGGACATGTATGTTTGCTATTCAGGTCACTTTGATGTTCATAAGTACCGACTTTTTCCCTTTCTTTCTAGACAGTTCACGAGAACAGAATCTACAGTCTCAAGATTACTTGCGGCAATTCTTACCCAGACGCACACCCAGACGTCCAATTCATCTCTCGAGTAAATCTTCCCTTTGTCAATCAGACGAATGGCAAGGTCGATCCCTCCAAACTTCCCGTTCTCGCTCATTGGACTAGGAATAGCAGTATCGAGCATGTGTTGGTCGAGATTAGAAAGTACGTGACTCTGTCTCACTCTTTCGTCCATCCGTTACTCATCGCATGGTGTGCATGTAGGGAGATGGCAGCATTGCACAACAAGAAACTGCCTCAGCCTCCAGAAGGCAGCAATTTCTGATCGAAGGGGTCAATTTCTTCCGGGGTGATACGTATATGAATTTGTCGACAAACTGTGTTCCTTCTAGCATTGCATAAATCCTGTAGTTTTCCATCTTTTTTCATCCTCCAATAACGACGTACACGTGCTGCATATTCTCTGCAGTTCCATCTAGACTCTACGTGCGGCACGAGCTGCACCGATGCCCACTGATTTTACGCAGCAGATCATTTGAACCATGCAATACGGTGCTCAATCGGCGATTCAGTGGTGCGTTACCTTTCCTCAGCGCTCAGTTCACGCGTCGTATCGAACTAAATGTTCGTCATAGGCCCTCAGTCAGCCTATAGCCAATATTGAGACTAAGATTGGCGAGAGCCTCTTGATGGCTCATGCGATAATTGCTAGTGGCTTTGAGCGTGAAGTGACTTACTGTCTGGCTGAGTTTAGTCCATGGCCTAGAAAATGACACAAAATGTGGTGGAGAATGGAGGCCACTTTGGCTACGGTGTCCTAGAGATGCAACGTTTCCCTTACGGTAGTCGTTTATGTTCCTGCTTCATGGTTCAATAACGATGATGACGGTCCAGAATGCTCGAGATAGGAGACGAAGTCTGTTCTGTGGCTGTCTCACATTTGCCGCTGGCTGACAATTTAGTGCTTAATAGCTACTAACGTATAGCTACCTACCAAGCCTCTCTCTCTCTCCTGACTTGGATCAAAGGTGAGTCTCTCTTCCTCTCTTCGTGTTAACATCTCGTCATGTTCTAGTAACAGCTTCGTCGAACGTCGAACGTCAATCTCCCGATCAACGGTTGTTACCCCTGACCGCCTTTGCAAACTGCTCCAGTATGACCGAGATATCGCCACCGGTAAGCCTCGTTCTAATTGTACGAAGACCGTTAGTTCATCAGAATACTCTAGGAGTTGCACCGAACACGGGTGTACCAACTCGTTCGAACAAACCAACGACCCACCGATCTAGAATACGCCCAGCTCGCAGAACTTATTTCTACCCAAGAATTCCGCATCGACAGACTCAACTCGCAGATTCTCAAAGCACCAGAAACCACGAAATACAAACTGATGTCCCACCTTTCCATACATCTATCCGAACTGGACAAGTACAAGACCATCACCTCCGTCTTGCGGCGTGTTCCAGCTGAAATAATAGGAGAGATATTCCTCATTCTCACAAGATCAAGCGAGTATCCTGCTATCCGCTCAAATCGCGCTCCACTCGTACTGGGTCAGATTTGTGCACGGTGGAGGGATATTGCTATCGGTCATGCCGCTTTATGGACAAGCTTTGCTTTTGGGATGAAGGAAAAAGGGGCGCCCGATGTCTCTATGCAATTGATGAAGACCTGGTTGGACAGAGCTTCAACTTCACCGCTTTCCATCAAATTATCGCCATCTGAAATACGAGACTCCGGGTCCTCCAGTGGCCAGGATCCTCCTCCGCCACCTGTCTACTCGCTCGATTTCTTATTCCCATATATCTCTCGGTGTCGTCTATTACATATCCGTCTCGAAACTCCCTTCTTCGTCCAACTTCAAGAACTACCCCTTAGTTCAGTAGATCTCCTCGAAGACCTACACATGGATGTTGCTCGTTACCGCGAGGAACAACCACCCATATGGCATGATTTTACCGCCCCATTTCAACATGCTCCTCGTCTGCGTACAATAAGCATCGAATCAGCTCTTTGGGCGAGCATGGTCGAACTACGTTTTCCCTGGTCTCAGTTAACGTCGATAAATCTGTCAGCACTTCATTTGGATCTATCGTCATATGCGCTCCTCTGTCAATGTGTCAACGTCCAACACCTCTCGTTACGTCTTGCATTCGATCTCAATCAGAGCTACCCAGCAGGCACGGTATTACCAGCATTGCGAGCCCTGGAACTCACAATTCTAGTCCCTGATTCGGAAGCTCATATATCACGATTCCTGCAACTCTTCACGCTTCCATGTCTGACAGAAGTGACTCTATGGAGTTCTTCGGCTTCCTTTCCTGTCGCCGATTTCCAAGCTATCCAATCACGCTCGTCCTTCACCTTGGCTACGCTTAAGCTTGTCCACTTGACGATCTCGACGGACCAGCTCAGAGGGATCCTGCAATGCATTCCATCGTTGCTTTCGCTTCATTTGATCAGCTGTGAATGTCCCAGCACCCATTTCGAGATGCTCTCGCTATCACAGAAGACAGCTCTGGTACCAGAACTCGAGGAGTTTGAAGTCTTCGACCAAGTATTGCATTCTAGACGGCCATTGGCTTCGGATGAAGAAATAGCAGATATGGTCGAGTCGCGTTGGAACGTCGGTCTTGATCCATCGACGGGACGCCTTGCTAATTTCGCGTCGCCTCTGAGAAAGGCTGACATTAAAGTCTTTGGAAGAGCGCCTGGAGTGGAAGCTAAAGACCGGCTGATATTGTGTCAGGAAGAAGGATTGGAATTGGTTTTGAAGCTTGGCTATTGAAGCTGAAAGGCGCGCTATCTTTCATACCCATCCTAGCCAAAAATTCAGACATCATCGTGCCAATGGAATATGTTTCGTAGGCGGATAAATATCGTGAAGAGTCAGAGTTGATTGGCGGCTGAACCTGTAGTACAATACATATACAATTGCGTGCAAAGGGTCATCATGAAGTCGATAAATATCCGTCAAAAGATCCCTGACCATGTCACATAAGTAAGCGTTGTAAATTCCATCCAAATCGATCAGTCCATTCAAGAGAGCTCAGCAAAGCCGACGCGAGATTCACCGACGTCAAATCCAGCGTACACGTTTTGAAGGAACACGTCGCCCATAATCCAGAAGTCTGAAAGGTCCAAGTCAGTGGTAGTACTCTCGGAGACGATAAAGCAACGCACCGGCTCCAACATCGACACCGGCAACCCCACCAACACACTCTGAGGATCCGTCAGAGATAGGACCTAAGCTGAAGGTCTCTGCGGAGATAGCAAACGATTTACCACCGAACGTCAAGCTAACGTCAGGCACGGAGTCGCAGGGGACTAGTAGGAAAGTGAGTGGAAGTTTGCGATCCTGGTGACAACGACTACTCACAAGTATAGTATCCCTCGCCGATTTCCGTGGCAGCCGCTGATCCTGGGACAGATGCGTACAAAGTCTTTACTTGGGAAGGGGTTCCAATCACTGTTGGACATCAATTAAACCACATGAAAAGGAAGAAAAGAGGAGCCTCTACCGACCAAGAGTAGTACCGGTGTCAATGATGGAATCGACGTTGCGGAACAATTTCTTGCCACCGACGGATACAGCGTCCGTTGTAACCTGCCAGTACCCCTCGGTCGTAACAGGCACATATGTCAAGGAACCGGAGTACAGATCCGTGTTGAACTTTCCAATAGTGAGCTCAGCACCACTTGTCGAGAGTTTGAATCCGAAATGAGGCTTGGCGGTCTGTGACTGGCTGATGAGAGTCTGGAAGACAGGACTCGCGCCGTAGTCTGAGATACCCTCGAATCCCATTCCCAAAAGACCGTCTGCGGGGAATTGGGAAGATTCAAACCCTGTAGAGTATTTTTTAGCAGAGCCGAGGGTTTGCTTTGTGGCCTAGAGAGTTATATGAGGAGAGACTAAGTTCGGAATTGGCATATGCGTGGAAATGAGACTGCGCACAGTAAGTCCGGCGAGAGTAACGACATCCGTGTATTGTTCGCCGGAGACAGTAGATCCGTCGCCGTAAGCAAGACTGAACGTCTTCCCGACATTTTTTGCTGTAGAACTGGACGATGGATCGTAAAGTGTATGGCCAGAGCATGTACTACCGCAGGTTGATCCGGGGAGGAAGAGGTCACTGCTTCCTGTGTCGAAGTCAACTGTATGAACTTCAGATTAGATGTGCGGCTATTGGTGGATAACAATGTAATCACCTGTGTATGTCGTGGCTGGAGTACCAACGGTGATCTCACCGTACCAGAGAGAGTTCTCGTCGTCAGTCAAAGGGTTGCGGCCACTGCTACGCTTCGCTCTGGAAGCTGCAGAGCCAGAGGCGGGGTGCGCAATTCCTGTGTTGCGCTCAAAAGCATTGAATCCTCGCTGGATCTTTCTATAATTCATTGAGTATAGTACATGAGGATCAAAGATATATGATGATAACGCACGCAGAAGTACGAGCAACTTGGTTCCGCAACAACGTAATGTTGACGCTGCCGTTGGGTAGAGTCAAGCTGGAGCGTTTTGCAAGGGGGATCTTTATGCCGTCTCTTAAGGAAGGATAGGCAGTCGGAGAAGCGGTGGCTAGGAATGGCAGAACAGCCACAACGGTTGCGAGAGTAAAACGCATCTCTGTCGACGCTAGGAAAGTAGGATTTTGTAGGGAAGAAGATCGAGCTTTACCTAGAATGCGACAGAATCATCAGCTCGGTCTCTGAGCCCTTTTATACTATGATGAGTGAAGGTAGTACCATCTGCAGAGATAACGATGGGATGGAGCATTGAAAAAGTAGCATACGAAAAAGCTACAGATAAGCTCAGGCTAATACGCTGACAGTTGAACTGCGTGCTGATGTAGAACATCGCGAGCATTCTGAAATTCTCGACAGGTCTTCCATGCGGTCAGTAGCTGTTAGTGAGCGCTAGTGAGCATGGTGGTTGTAATCTACAAGTGGCAACTGTCAGAACGCGTGATGTCCGTCGCGAAGGTCGCGTTGTCGGATATTTACCAACAGCTTCTACAGTGCATCTGCCAAGAACATCAACGATGCATTCATCATTTGGCCACCTGGACGGCCTAACTCCGGCCACATGTACATTGTTGTGTGTTCACGAGAAACATGGGAAGCGAGCTCAGTCGATGCTATCAAGGAGTGGGATTTCGACCGTAAGTTGAAATGTTGACATCTAGGCATTGATGTCCACTGATGATCGCGAACGTCCAATGTCCAACAGACTACGTATATACTATATTACATCGAGTTGTCCGTGTTCGTATGCTAAACCCTATATCGATATATCGAGAAGGGTAGGATACTCTTGTAATGTGGCGTTGCGAAGAGCGATGAAGTTTCCGAATGCCTCGCTGGCATTCGTTCTCGAGACGAATTGAATTGAAGGTTCTTCTGACTCCGTAAAGTTTCCTGATAACGTGGCATTTCCGTAGTTGAATCTACACCAAACACGAATGAGCCACAAAACTGGATCGGAGGACAGGACACATACACAGTGTAGACGTTTCGTAGGAAAGAGTCACCCAGTAAGATGTTGCCCACAGTGCTGTTAGCAACAAAGTTGTTGATACAGACAGTGTAGTTGGCGGTACCGAAATCGACGATCTGGGGGCTGGCTAGGTCAAGAGGGTCTATAGCGAATGTTTGGTTTCTAGACATGCAGAGAGTTGGGCGTCGACTGAATTGAGGAGGAACAACATGACGCACCCGAAAACCAAAGAGACATTAGTAGAAGAGAGACACGGGACAATCCACATGTCGTTGTTATCTTGACTCAGATGTATAGAGCCTGATATGTTGCTGTATATGGAGTCAACGATCTCCGTAGGAAGGAACGTCAAACTGTTGGCGCTGGATATGAGAGCAGCAGTAGTGCTGTTATCTGAACCAGTGCTATTGTCAGTCGCAAGATTCGTCAAATTGTCAGCCACGCTGATTCCATCCAGGGAAATGTACCACGAGCCGATGGTGGTGGTGGCATTGTTTGTGGAGGTAGGTGTAACGAGGGTTATCTTGGTGGCGTTCGTGATGTTTGCTGAAAACCGAGGATCGTATTCGCTGATGGAGAATAGTCCACCGACAGAACCATCCGTATCGTTAGACCGCTCGAGAGAGAGTCCAATAAAGTTCGGCAAGGATGCGTTGAGTGCGAAGATGTTGGCTAAAGGGGGCAGGGCAGACAAGCCGGTGAAGTTGGACACAGCAGCGAACGAGGAAGTGTTCATAGCTTGGTATATCAAAGAAGAGTTATCGAGCCCAAGGCCAAACACTCCAACGGACGACGTATTTGGTGCGAGCGTTTGACTCTGTAAAGATGTCAGATCGAGCTATCATGACTGAATGTAAGGAATACCTCATTGGCGTTGAGGAATGCTGGAACAATATGAATATTCAACAATCAGACGCGATTACGAGTGCATACCTTGCCAAGGAACTTCATAGCCTCCGATCTCGAGAGCCGCATAGTCGATGACTCCTGATACATATGCTTGGGGATAGGAGATGTCAAGTCCCATATTAGTCGCGTTTGTGAGGGTCAACGATGTAGAACCTGGCATGATCCATAGATCGCTCGAGCCAGTGTCCAGCTCGACAGTGAAATCTACAAGAGATTTGTAAGGTACAGTAGATGTGGAGAATAAGAATACGAACTTTGTCCCCCTAGTGTCACATTGGCGAGGTACTAACGATAAAACATGAGCTTAGGCCTCAGAAACTAGATTCAAACGCCGTACCGCGATGTCCATGTCGTTTGTCAAGCTGATAGTAGTGCCATTGAAGAATGTTCCGTTCGTTCCATCAAGAACGTCTAAATGACGTCGAGTCTTGCGCCGAGTATTGAAAGCGAAGCTACGAAAGTTTGGGGCTGAAGGTTTCTCGAGGTAGTATTCCAAAGCTGTCGGAAATGCACCAGCCCTCGGATTTCTCTCCGCCAAGAGGGCAAGCGACATTGAGATGATAAAAATCTTCATGGCGAAGAGTTGATGGTAAGAGGGTGACCCTATAGAAAAGGAGAAGTGGACGAGTGCCCTCGGTACGTCGATAGGGGTTCTCGAAATGCGAACGTCTGCTCTCCCTTTATGGCAATGCACACAGGGGATGTCGACGTCAAGGGCGCCAATCCTTCTCGACGTTGTCGGTCTAGTCAGATCCACTCAATGAGACACATTGCGTAAAACATACAACGTTTGAGCAAAGCTAAACCGAGGCCGACTCAAGCTCGACCCAATATCGCCTTGATGCTCCATCTCTCCAATTGGCATCTGTGAAAAATGTGCCGAGTCATGTCAGCAATCAACCTCAGGAGCGTCGCATATCTCGACGAATCTTGAGCGCAAAGAGACAGAGAGAAACAGTTGAACCTCATCGACCAGATGGGTATCATTCAAGGGCAATAAATTAGCAGACGAATCGTGTAGCAAGAATAAAATCACAGTGCAATATCCGGGACCTCCGTTGTCGGTGCTGATACAGTCGAACGTCTGACCTCCCTCCCTAGACCAGCTGCACGTTCTGCCTCTTCTATCGTATAAGCAGGTTCTTTCAGCTGTTTACACCGTCGTTTGTGTACTTTGCTCTTCCAATGCGATTGTAGAGCAACATCCGTCTCGTAGTATCTGCGATTATTGACCTAGTAAGCAAATGATCTAGAAAAAAAGAGAGAGAAATACGCACTTTGCACATTCAACACAATAATGCTGTCCTAAACCTGGGAGTTCATAATCCAATGGCTGAGCCTCTAGTTCAGCGCGGTTCTAGAAGATACGTTAGCTCAATAGAGCCCGATGGATGCAAGACAAATGTACATACTTTTGGATCCAAGTCGATAAGTTGAATCTGGTCCAAGTCTTTTGTGCGAACTCTGACACGAGCTGCTCTGTGGACATCTCTGCGAGCGTGATGAGCTCTTTTGCGGCGTAATCGACCCATGAAATCGTGAAAAATCAGAGGAAAAAATAGAGTTGGTAGAAGAGCAGATGTCCTGAAAAAGAATATTGTCACAGTGTGACATCGCGCTCGCTGTTTCGCACGACGTCGACGCTTCGAATTCTACTTTTATAGTTTCGACTTCAACGTCGACTGTCGAGCTCAATACGAGCGACGGCTTGCCCGCTCATGAAAAATGCGGATTCTCTCGTGGAATATTGTAAGCAGCTGTTGATCTCTACAACAGATTTGCAATGAACATTCCTGGTAGAATGGCATTCGCACTATACCCCAATACCACCCGTGAGTTGGGAAATGATATTTGATGGTACATTGTCAACTGAGACACCCGGGACAGATGGAATAAGCTGAAATCATGCGAGGCTATCCTGGAATATTTGCAAGCGGACATCATTTGTTTTCAAGGTAAGACTGCCCACCAGTACAGGGACTCCGAGCCGTTCTTGATGGTGGCGGACAATTTCAGAAATGAAGACTTCTCGTAGTGCTCTAGACAGAGATACCGCCATCCCGGGGCCGTATAACTCCTTCTTTTCATTTCCTGTCAATAAAGGAGGCTATAGCGGCGTTGCAATCTACGCCGACTCGCGAACCGCAGTGCCAATCAAGGCAGAAGAAGGACTCTCTGGAAAGTTGCAGCCCAAACCTGCGTTGACTCCCGAGGAAAGGATATCGACTTCCTATCCTCAAGCTCACGAGATGGATCTAATGGCAGATGAGGAGGGCAACACGCCTTCGGATTTAATAGCTCTCGATACCGAAGGACGTGCTTTGGTTCTAGATTTTGGACTCTTCGTGTTAATCAATCTCTACTGCCCAAATGAAACGTCCGACGCGCGTTTGCCATTCAAAATGAACTACCATTTCATGCTGCAGGAACGCGTGCGGAAACTCAGAGAGGAAGGTCGCGAGGTGATCGTTCTAGGAGATATTAATATCTGTGCTACTCCTATAGATCACTGTGACGGTCATCTCAGCAGTATTGCGAATTCCTTTTTTGACCACCCTGCTCGTGGATGGTTTCGTAGGTGGTTAGATCCAGATTCTGCTGGGCACATGATCGACGTGTTGCGTAAATTTTGGCCTGATCGGACAGGCATGTATACATGTGAGTGTAGCATTCTCTTATCTGGATGCCTTTTGATTCAGACCGTACAGGCTGGAATACCAAGATATCTGCTCGAGAAACCAATTACGGGACACGCATCGACTACATCCTTGTTACTCCCGGTCTTCTGCCATGGATCAAACATGGGGATATACAACCCTCCCTCAAGGGCTCGGATCACTGTCCAGTCTACATCGACTTGCATGATGAGATCACGCTGGAATCGACTGGCGAAAAGATCGCTTTACGAGATGTCATGCGAATGAACGGAGACGTCAGGGAGCCACCGCGGCTAGCTGCCAAATTCTGGGAGGAGCATGCTGGTAAACAGACGTTACTCTCAAATTTCTTTCGGAAGCGTGAACATGCATCTCCCGGAGGGGCTGAATCGTCGGTGAGCACAGATGAAACATCATCTATACCTTCGACTCCCGTTCGTCCTGCTTCACCCCTCAAATCGAGACCTATGGTATCTCAAACCAACAAGACGGCGAAACGCAAATTCTCTGCAGATATTCCTCCATCGTCTTCCAGTTCCTCCTCGACATTGAAGACGAAAAAGCCAAAAGTTGGCCAAACGAAACTATCAACCTTTTTTGTCAAGCCGTCCCCTGTCACAAAGACTCAACCAGACGTTGACACCGGCGTCCCTCCATCAATGGATGAAGACCAACTCGAATCAGATCATCTGTTCGCCTTGCAACTCTCGAATTCGCAGGAGAGCACGGCGCCTCCACCGTCGTCGTCCAACTCGTCTGCGACCCAGAGCAAAGCATCGTGGTCCCAATTGCTCGCCCCTATCAAGCCTCCATGTTGTCCCGTACACAACGAACCTGGGAAAGAGTTCACTGTCAATAAACCTGGTCCCAACAAGGGAAAGAAGTTCTTCGTTTGTTCACGGTGCGTGTCTTCTAGGTTCAAATAAAATAATACACTGACGCGACTTGATACAATTAAATAAAGTCCGGTGGGTCCTGGGTACGACAAAGGGAAGGCTGAGCGCTTGAGGGCGGAAGTGGATCCCCAGTATCGATGCAACTTCTTTAAATGGTCTAGCGACGTGAAACGTGAAAGTCTAAAACGATAGAGCACTGTTGTTGCAAACATATCATCGTTCTGGAAATACCATGCGACGGCTAGCTCACTACTCGATTCAGGGAAAGCTCTCGAGTGGAACAGAATATCCGCGTGCTCAAGTGCTAGACAACGTCCCTTCTGACAGGTGGGGGTTCATTTCCAAAGCCGACATTAACAAGCTCAAGCGGTTTGAACTAGCTTGTTGAATGAGATGACGAAACAACATGAATTGACCATGGTACATTTTACACACGAAGGAATTCAATATCCTAGAAGAATCTCCTTCAACTGAGCCCGTTCTGCGTCTTTTTTCTTCTGGATGCCATCATAGGACGGTGTTGTTCGCGTCTTGCCACGCTTCGGACGAACAACGGGTATCTTAGCGCTCGAAAACCCAGTGATACTTACGTGACCATCCCCATCGACAAGAAGATCGTCCGCGCATATGGGGCCATGAAGGACTCCGGCATCGTGGATCTTACCCAGAGCACCGTCGAATTCACTACGTTGTTCCTCGGTAAGACTGGGATGCATCATCAAGTTAACTGATCGAGAAAGCGAAAGAAGAACGACATACCAATCGTGGCGACGTTTCTTCCGCTGAGGAAGAGATAACCCATTGTGCGTGGTAACTAGCAGGACGTAGGAGTACTGTGACATCTCAAACAGTCCAAGAACAACCGGAATGCAGCCATCAACACCCTTCAATTTCAAGCGAGTCCAGATCTTGAGTTCGTTTCCAATGATTTTCGAACGATCCGACGAGCTTGAGTCGACTATTGTGACAACTGCACAGTGCTGTATCGAGACGCCAGGCATTTCCAGAGTAGCCTTGTGGACACGGAGAGTCCCTGGATTGACCAAGTCGCCAAGAATCACACGAAGCCTCGGACCACGGGAACTTGAAGCTTGCACTGATAGACCATTGAATGCGACGCGAGGACATTCGATTCCACCACGCCACGAGAATCCAGGATCACGGGATTTGTAGTATGCCTCGATAACACCATTGGACTGAGCTGCTTCGAATAAGCCCTAAGGAAATTTTCAATGTCAATCATCAAATATCATACTGTCCAAAAACGAACAGACTCGCCTGACGTTGACGGACAACGAGATCTCGGTCATCTTTAGTGTTGAGCCCGTATTGGACTGGGAGAGTTCCTTGAGCTTTGGCTTGAATCCACATCTTTGCGCGGACAACGGCGTCTCGCCAGATCGCTAAATACAAACCTACATGTAGCTTGACATATCCAGGTTCGGCAGGTTTGATCATACGAGAGACGTAGAGTATCCCAGTGGCTCTGTGGCGAAAGCATATGAGTTCTTGATTACCGGAATGAAGAATCATGTATGTCGAGTCCAACTTGACCGCCTCTGCCCATATCTAACCGTGGTTACAAAATCAGCATCGAGAAAACAATGGCAGAGAGAGGGACACAATGTTTTGACCTGTTGCAGCAAGCTATGTATCTTGGCCCACAGAGTTTCGCGTATGTAGCTCTGGTCCTCGTCTCGTTTGCGTTTCTTGCAGTTAGGAAGTTTGCAAGGATATGGGGCATCGAATCCCATTCTAGCGCCAGTTACGTTCATCGAAGCGCCTGGTTCGTTCGAAGAGTGGTGGCATCGACCGCACTTGAAGGCGGAATCGCAGCAGGTCCAGCAGAAAGAGCCTCCCGCTTGAGCATATTCGACTATGGCCCGTATGAGTTCCTCCTTAGCAGCGAATAGACTCTTAGCCTCCCAAGGGGCCATATGCGACTCAACGCTCAAGACCGTCTCTATATCTTCACGTGCGGCGGCAGACAAAGAACTTCGACATCTCTTGAAAGCGTCCTCGTCTACCTTCAGAGCTCCATCGTAGATTGCGTGCTCTCTCTGTTTTTTATCGGGTGTCCATAGAAAGATGTGTCCAGAAAGAGTGCCAAACTCGAGCCAGGAGGCCAATTGTGCGCAAGGACCGGCAGTGTAATTGTCATAATAGTTGATAACAGTAGACTCATCCAACATTGCCCGCGATGCCGTACGATATTGGTCTTTCCAAGCTCTCAGCTTGGTGATGGTGAATGGAATTCGGGACGCGTCAATATTCTTCAGCTTGTCGTCCACAAGGCCACATAAATAGTCGGGAAGATCAGGCAAGTAGACAAATCGTTTTAATTGAGCCTCGGTAGCGAGGTGCGTATCGTATGAAGTCGGCCCACGGGTGGCGGTAGATTTGGATCCAGAGCTCGCCAGAGTCAAGGCCGGAGGACTAGCGTTGAGAAAATCCCAGAGAGCTTTGAGTTTGTTCGACATGACGGGATGAAGACTACTGAGTGGTTAGGTAGTAAAAGGTGGGGAGAAGGGGAACACCAGCAAGTATGTGAGATGACCTTATATATGCCACGGAAATAGACGCTTGGGATGCTATTTATGGAAACATTGAAGTGGACGATGCGACCGAAACGCTGTGGCCCGCCGTCCGAGTAGCGAATGAAAACAATGATGGGCCATCCGAAATTTAGACGAATTCCTGAATTATTTGAAATCAGAACATTAATAGTTAAGCGTAAGCACGGGATACGCTGAAAGACAGAAGACCGGCGGAAACAGCAGGCTAGACCAAAAATTGGACGATAGGATGGTGGCCGTCACAAAGAGAAAGATTCAACCAAGATCGCGCTTATCACGATCGGTCACAACGTCACAATTTGAAATTTCGTGCCACTTCAAGTTCCTTTGTTTCTCAACTTCTGCGAGTCTTGTCTCAGCTCTGACCAGGAAAACATCATTCGCACAAGTGTAAAAGATATGATAGACAACATTCAGCTTCTATTGGACTACAACCCTCCTAGTCTCGAGATATTTCCCGATCTAGACACACCAGTTCCGCCTGTTCCACTGATATTCTATGATAAGCATATCGACAAACACCTTCTTCTCAAGCACGTACTCTCTTTGCCCTCCGCTCCACAGGACCTCGCCTCGACAGTTGATCAAAAGATGTTTGATGTGAAACGCAGATGCGTCACATTTCCGGCCAAAGATCCGGAGGATATGGAGCTCCCATACCAAGAGATGCTAGAGGCTATCGACGAGGTCGCCGTCGAGAGACGGAGAAATAACTGTGCGAGAGATATTGCATGCTTCTACGAGACAACCACTGCCGCATTTTCCGCATCGCTTGCATCAGTCCTTGGTATTCTTCCCAGCCTTGTTTCGTCGCGTTGGTTCTCTCTCTTGCGCTGGTGCGGAAAGCGTTTCCCAGAGACTATCATTCAACAATATGTCACTGAATTCTACTCGATTCGGTTGGGCGAAGAGTGTGCCGAAGACTCCACACAACCCGAAGGTCTCAGCCAGGATTTGAGGACTCACCTGCGAGAGGCCTATACGCGGTACCCAGAGCTAGCCACTTGGCAGATACTCGACTTATCGGTCTCAAATGAAGAGGTCATCAAGGCGATGGACCAAGTTGCGTCCACTCCAACTTTCCCATTCAAGACCTGCCTTACCACCGGTCACCCTTCTCTCGCTGATATCCCAATACCTCCCGACGCACTCAAAACTCCGTGGACGATACCCCCTTTACCCACGAACGTCATTTCAGAAGTGGACGCGCCTTGGAGACACACTAGAGCCCGCTCCCGTGCGCACACTGCCGCACTCAATCCCGCGACGACGACGCAAGCCCCAGAAGCAAACGCCTCCACGAAAGTCACGCCCAAGAAGCCAGTCAAGTCCAGAAATGTCGTCAAACGAGCCGTCACTGTCGCGCATCAACTGCTCCAGCACGTCAGCCGCTTTCATTCCGTATTGGGAGCAACTCTGCTGACGAAATTCTAGGCATGGGCGCGATGCGTGTTAAGAGACACTACGCTTGTTGTATTCCATTGCGGGACTCTGGAACGTATAGGCATCCGTCATCGCCAATCCCAGACACTCTACCTCTCCGATGTCATCGACGTACACGCGTGCAAGGACCCGGCTTACGGTAAGTTGCATGTAGGATTGTACTTAGCGGCTTTGGAGGATACGCTTGATCGTGTCAAACAGCAATTGTCGGCCGAGGCAAAATTGAATTCTTCAGTTGACTCCGCTGTCCATGGGAAAAGACGGCTACCTGCAGTAGACGACGAAGACGAAGGACCGCGTCGAAAACGTGTCAAGGTCAATCTCGACCTTCAAATGGGCGAAGGAAAGGTCCAACCACGTCACCAAGCGAAAGGGAAAGGGAAGGGGACGACAAAGGCGGTTCGCAGAAGCAAAAGAAACACCAAGGGCACGGAGAACACTATCGTCAATCACGATACACCGGCGCGTATTCTTGCACGATCTCGAAACTCCATCGTCCTCATTCACTTCCTTCACAGAGCTTTGAGAACGAGGTCGCATCACGAACGCTAGCGCTCCTCTACATTCGGTACGGCCCCTACAACTCACCGTCCCCTGGATCCTTCCTACGAATCAGCCCAGAAACCCATCTCCCCATGAAACCGAAGTCGAACTACTCTCTGGACGAATGCATGTCTCTTATCCTCACATCCCGTATTGGCTCTGGCTCAACTGGCACAGTCCACGGCGCCACGCTAGAGGTTCGACCCAGCGAAGGAGCACCAACCATCCGGGACGTCGTCGTCAAATTATCATTCAATCCAGAACAGCATGAACGGATGCGATCCGAGTATCGTATATATCGACATCTCGCAGGTACCCCTGGAATACTTCATGTGTTTGGTTTATTCGAGGATATCGAGGGAGGGACTTTGGCCTTGGTGATGGAGCACGGAGGAGCCTCTTTGGAGGACCGCGGAGAATCGGATAAAGTGGAAGTATCGCCTGCAGAACGGTAAGCCCATACTCAGGTGAGTCGTTGCAGTCGATTGACCAGTCACGTAGGGAAGCCTTCA
Source organism: Sarcomyxa edulis (assembly GCA_009761415.1). Lineage (NCBI taxonomy): Eukaryota > Fungi > Basidiomycota > Agaricomycetes > Agaricales > Mycenaceae > Sarcomyxa > Sarcomyxa edulis. Next base: position 38,573 of record QUOL01000027.1, read on the forward strand.
TCTCTGTTTTGGATGGGATCCACAACGCTGGTGTGGTCCACCACGACATTCGAGCACCCAATCTTGTGGTCAACGACGACGGAAAGGTCTTCATTGTTGACTTTGATCTGGCAGAGCTGGATGATGAAGAACATGTTGTCGCTCGAGAGAGCAATCGTCTACGAGATCTACTAGACGGGCATTATGTACCCTACTGACGCTGCTCCGTTACCTTGGTCCACCAGGACATTCGATGTCTTTTGTAAACAAGACTAGCAGGGCATATCAGCGAGGCCTCTTCAGCTCAGCATCGATGCGATACCCATCAGATCAAGATTCTTGTCCGTGATTACGGTAATCATGCATTAGAACCTACTTGCTACCAGTTACACGAAACTAACGATTGCACAGCTGACTTATCAGTGTTCTACACATTTGACGCCTTCTCGGACGGTCTCCGAGGTCAGAATCGTAATTCTTATACACTGACACGTTCCATGACCCACTATTTGAAACAAATACAGTGAGGACCCTTCAAAGGAAAGTGAGGGAAAGCACCTACTTTCTGCTGCGGGACATCAAGCTTTCCTTTGAGCTGAACCTAGTCAAGACAATGAGAAAAAAGGAGAGAGTTCGGCATGCATACTTGAACGCACCTTAGTTCCATCCATAGCATTTCCATCGGTCAGGTCAAGGCTCAAATTGGATTCTACGGAATCGTTTTGTAAATTGAGTGCCACTCAACGCCCGTGTATCAACGCAGGAAACTTACCTTCGACGGACACTCTGGAGACCCCGGATACAGTCTAAACACCGGCATAAAATCAAAAGGCATGCTTAGGACATACCTGAACGAGCCACCTTCGCGATGCAGTACCCAAGCCGTCGGGTTGGCTGTCACGGTTACGGAGCCCACGGGTAAATCTGCGTCTCGAGGGGGACGCGATAGATACAATTGCAACCCCACGCTTCGTATGGTACAGACCGCCGGGTCGCCCAGCATCTGGGATATCGCCCACTGGAAGGAGCTAAACATCTATTCTTTAGAAGAGTGGCCTAAAACTCACGCGCTGGCTGAGATTTGAATTCGCGGGTCTCCCGACTGTAGATGGATACTTCGAGGAAGTGCTAGATAAATCCAATACAGTTCCACCAGCAATGTTACGCAAGACATATTCGCCGAAGCTGGACCAACGTTTACGTCTGAAATCTTCCAGACACAAATATGACATTGTCCACTTAGCTGGAAAAAGAGAGCCAATAGTTAGCTATCGATGTCGATGGGGTGAGAGTTAATGTAGATATCATACCGAAATTCAGGGTTCACTTGAACCGTCTCCAGTGACACATAAACGCAAGCATCAGCCTAGTTAGCCACAGCATAGAGATCTACAAGGGGCCCTCGATATGACAAGATGAATGGACATGATTGCGGCGTTTCACGCAGCAGACCTAAATGGTGATTCGTTCGTGGTCCCAGAAACAACATCAAAGCCTCCGAAAGTGACTAGAGTATAAGGAACGCATGCCGTTAATGAAGGGTAAGTAATTGTCGGTCTTGACATATAGATCCAGGAATAAACCGCTAGTTTGTTCTTGAGAACAATGTTCCGAGGAAGTAATCGACGACATTGTTCTTCGATGCAACAAGGTGATGTTCTTTGTTGTCCTTTGGTAGTCCTAGCAAGAATCCGCGTACATCGTCGACCTGAGGCTTTGGGAATGGGGAATCAAACTTCAAAAGGCCTCCTTTATCTACCAGAAGGCTCTTTAGATCAATCTATGCGGTCACAGTCGCTCTATTTGAGATGTACCATTACAATCAGCTTCCATTGCAAAATCATTTGCGAAATCATAGCGGGCGACGTCGTCAAAATAAACTTGAAAGCGTGGCGAGATTCATAGAGCCATTGATGCGATGGGCGACGTGCGACGTCAATTCCCGAGGTATCCTGAGTGAGCATCTCCTGATAAAGTGTACGAGGAATACTAGAATTAGTAGCAAAGCTCAAGCAAGGCTAGTAAGGAAAACTTGAAGCCAAGGCAAAGCCAAGGGTTGAGCGTCTTGGTACCGTGCCGATTGCCGCCGAAAGATCGATAGGCGCTGGGAAGCTTTAGACAGACAATACACAACAGCCACCCTCGAAATGAGGCTAAAATTAGACATTTTCTCGTTGTCTCCATCATTCCATGTCGCCCACAGATATATGGACAGATGGGCCCTGAATACGACGAAACGTAGGGTGAGTGGATCCCAGTACAAGTACTTTTCTTTGTTATATCTATGGGGATTCATCTCTCAAGCTTGAGCCATATGAACCAGCTTCAGTAGGATGACGAAACGACATGTTTTGGTACATTATACACAAGTCTGAATTCAATAACCTCGGAGAATCTCCGTCAACTGGGACCGTTCTACATCTTTCTTCTTCTGGATGCCCGCATAGGACGGCGTCGTTTGCTTATTGCCACGTTTCGGGCGAACGACGGATATCTTAGCGCTCGAAAACCCAGTGATACTTACGTGACCATCCCCATCGACAAGAAGATCGTCCGCACATATGGGGCCATGGAGGACTCCGGCATCGTGGATCTTACCCAGAGCACCGTCGAATTCACTGCGTTGTTCCTCGGTAAGACTGCAATGCATCATCAAGTTAACTGATCGAGAAAGCGAAAGAAGAACGACATACCAATCGTGGCGACGTTTCTTCCGCTGAGGAAGAGATAACCCATTGTGCGTGGTAACTAGCAGGACGTAGGGATACTGTGACATCTCAAACAGTCCAAGAACAACCGGAATGCAGCCATCAACACCCTTCAATTTCAGGTGAGTCCAGATTTTCAGTTCGTTTCCAATAATTTTTGAACGATCCGGTGAGCTCGAGTCCACTATTGTGACAACTGCACAGTGTCGTATCGAGACGCCAGGCATTTCCAGAGTAGCCCTGTGGACACGGAGAATCCCTGGATTGACCAAGTCGCCAAGAATCACACGAAGCGTCGGACCACGGGAACTTGAAGCTTGGACTGATAAACCGTTATCTTCGATCCGAGAACATTCAACAGCACCAGGCCACGAGAATCCAGGATCACGGGACTTGTAATATGCCTCGATAATTTCATTGGACTGAGCTGCTTCGAACAGGCCCTGGAAAATCAACAATGTCAGTCGTAAAACAGTATACGCTCTAAATGATGGACTTGCCTGACGTTGACGGACAACGAGATCTCGGTCATTATTAGTGTCGAGCCCGTATTGGACTGGGAGAGTTCCCTGAGCTTTGGCTTGAACCCACATCTTTGCGCGGACAACAGCGTCTCGCCAGATTGCCAGATACAGACCTATATGTAGCTTGACATATCCGGGTGCGGCGGGTTTGATCATACGAGAGACGTAGAGTGTCCCAGTGGCTCTGTGGCGAAAGCATATGAGTTCTTGGTTACCTGAATGCAGGATCATGTAAGTCGAGTCCAACTTGACCCCTTCTGCCCATATCTAACAGCAGCCGCAAAGTCAGCAACGAAAGAACAACCGTAGAGAGCAGGAGGATGTTCGGACCTGTTGCAGCAAAGAATGTATCTTCTCCCATAGCTCTTTGCGGACATAACTCTGATCCTCGTCTCGTTTGCGTTTCTTGCAGTTAGGAAGTTCGTAAGGACATGGGGCATCGAATCCCATTCTAGCGCCAGTGACGTTCATGGAAGCTCCCGGTTCGTTCGAAGAGTGATGACATCGACCACACTTGAAAGCGGAATCGCAGCAGGTCCAGCAGAAAGAGCCTCCCGCTTGAGCATATTCAACTATGGCACGTATGAGTTCCTCCTTCGCAGCGGATAGACTCTTAGCTTCCCAAGGGGCCATATGCGACTCAACGCTCAAGACCGTCTCTATATCTTCTCGTGCGCCGGCAGACAAAGAACTTCGACATCTCTTGAAAGCGTCCTCGTCCACCTTAAGCGCACCGTCGTAGATTGCGTGCTCTCTTTGCTTCTTATCGGGTGTCCATCGAAATATGTCGTCTCGGGAATGGGTGCCAAATTCGAGCCAGGATGCCAGTTGCGCGCAGACAGAAGCAGTCGTAGTGTTGTAGAAATTCATGACACTGGCTTCGTCTGTCATCTCTGATGGCATTGTCTGATATTTATCGTGCCAGTTATCTAGTGTTTCGGTGGAAAACGGGATTTGAGAAGAGCGAATAGTCTTCATTTTGTCGTCCACAATACCAAGTAGGTAGTCAAGAAGATCGGGCAGGTAGACGAGTCGATGAATCTGAATCTCGGGAGGAAAATGCATGTCGTATGCTGTCGGCCCACGAGTGGATTTAGATTTAGATCCGGAGCCCGCCAGAGTCAAGGTTGGAGGACTGGAGTTGAGAAAATTACGGAGAGCTTGAAGTCTAGTCAACATGATGGGGACGAGTTTGTGGACCAGTGGAAAGTGGAAAAGCAGAAGACATCGATGAAGGAAGACTTTATATACACCACGGAGTGGCACGCTTGGACGCATCGGATGGGCCACTGTGACCAAGCCTGTGCTTTGGCCGTCCGAGTGCCACCAGTGACGAAACCGTGCCGGACCATCTGGGACGAACCCTGGATTTGAGATATCCCTTGTCACTGGCACGCGAGAATACATGATATAGGCAAGAACATTGTGCCGGATCAGAATGTAAGGAGACGGTCGTTGAACTTCGTTGAAAGATAAAGATCAGGTTCGTTGGTTGGTTGATCGCGTCTTATCACGATCGGTCACACTGTCACACCCACTCTTCCCTTTGTTCCACCATCTCTTGTCTCGGCCACATTCTCCAGGAACCATCAATCGTCTAATTGAGCAGCCAGAATGGACGATATTCAAGCTCTGTTGGACTACAACCCTCCGAGTCTCGAGATATTCCCCGATCTAGACACCCAAGTGTCACCTGTACCACTCACATTCTATGATAAGCAGATCGACAAGCACCTACTTCTAAAACAGGTAGTCTCTTTGCCCTGCATTCCACAGGATCTTTCCGCGATGGTCGATCAGAAGCTACTTGCTATCACAAGTAGTTGCGTCGCATTTCCACCCAAGGATTCGGAGACCACGAAGTTCCCGAAACGAGCGAGGATAGTAAATGCCGGAATCAGCGATGCCTTCGACTCACTAGAAAGGAATGGGGCTAGAGATCTTGTATCTCTCTACGCGACTACTACAGCCGCATTTTGTAAGTCGCTTGCATCAGTCCTTGGTGTCTTTCCCAGTGTTTCGTCTTGCTGGTTCTCTCTACTGCGCTGGGGCGGAAAACATTTTGCAGAGACCACTATACAGAGATATGTCACGGAGTTCTATGCAATTCGATTGGACGAAAAGTGTGCGGAAGATTCCAAACTCCCCGAAGGTCTCGGTCAAAATTTGAAGACGCAGTTGCGAGAAACCTATGAGAGGTATCCGGAGCTGGCGACTTGGCAGATTATCGACTTGTCTGTCGCAAACGAGGAGGTCATCAAGGCGATGGACAAGGCAGTGTCCACTCCAACGTTCTCATCTGAGACCTGCCTCACCACTGGTCATCCCTCTCTCCCTGATATCCCGGTACCTCCTGACGCACTCAAAGCTCCGTGGACGATACCCCAATTACACACGAACTTCATCAAACAAGAGGATGCGCCTTGGAAAAACACTCGAGCCCGCTCTCGTGCGCACGCTGCGGCACCCAATTCTACGACGACGCCCGCAAAGGCCCCTACTAAGGTGACACCTAAAAAGCCAGTCAAGTCCAGAAAGGTCGTCAAACGAGCGGTCACTGTTGCGCATCAACTTCTCCAGCACGTCAGCCGCTTTTACATCGTGATGGGTGCCAATTTGCTGATTAGGTTCTAGGCATGGGCGCGATGCGTGTTAAGAGACACAACGCTTGTTGTATTCCATTGCGGGACTCTGGAACGTATAGGTATCCGTCATCGTCAATCCCAGACACTTTACCTCTCCGATGTCATCGACGTACACGCATGCAAGGACCCGGCTTATGGTAAGTTGCATGTAGGATTGTACCTGGCGGCTTTGGAGGATGCACTTGATCGTGTCAAACAGCAGCTGTCGACAGAGGCGCAGCAAGATTTTCCGGTCGGTCCCTCAGTCAATGGGAAACGACGGTTGGTTGCCGACGAAGACGAAGACGAGGGCCCGCGTCAGAAACGTAGCAAAGTCGGCCCTGATTCTCAAATGGACGAAGGAAAAGTACAAGAATGTCAACAATCGAGAGGAAAAAGGAAGGGGAAAGGGACGACAAAGGCGGTCCGCAGAAGCAAAAGAAACACCAAGGGCACAGCCAACACTATCGTCAATCATGATACACTGGCACGTATCGTTGTATGGTCTCAACAGCTCATTATCCTCATTCACTCCGTTCACAGAGCTTTGATGACGAAGTCACGTCCCGAACACTGGCGCTCCTTTACATTCGCTATGGCCCCTACAACTCGCCGTCCCCTGGTTCCTTCCTACGAATCAATCCAGAAACGCATCTCCCAATGAAATTGAAATCGAACTACTCCCTCAACGAATGCGTGTCCCTCATCCTCACATCCCGTATTGGCTCTGGCTCAACTGGCACAGTCCACGGCGCCACACTAGAGGTTCGACCCAGCGAAGGGGCACCAATTATCCGGGACGTCGTCGTCAAATTGTCGTTCGCCCCAGAACAGCACGAACGGATGCGATCCGAGTATCGTATATATCGACATCTCGCAGGTACCCCTGGAATACTTCATGTGTTTGGTTTATTCGAGGATATCGAGGGAGGGGCTTTAGCTTTAGTCATGGAGCACGGAGGAACTTCTCTGGAGGATCGCGGAGAATCGGATAGAGTGACAGTGTCCCCTGCAGAACGGTAAGTACATACTCGGGCGAGGTTCTACGGTCTATTGATCGATTATGCAGGGAAGCCTTTGTCTCCGTTTTAGATGGGATCCACGACGCCGGTGTGATCCACCACGACATTCGAGCACCCAATCTGATGGTCAACGATGACGGAATGGTCTTTGTCGTTGATTTTGACTTGGCAGAGCTAGACAATGACGAGTATGTTGTCGCTCGAGAAAGCAACCGTCTGAGGGATCTACTAGACGGGCATTATGTACCTGACTGACGCCGTCATAAATTATTCATATCTATACCATTAGTATATTTGCAACTTCGTAATATGATTCTGATCCCGGAAAGGAGTTTGGCACTTCTTTGCTCAAAGTCAGGATAATCTGCGATTAGTTCGGTGAATTTGGGTACCCCATCATTGTAAACGTACGACGCACACATCCGGTCAAGTGGTCCAGTCGTCGACGTGACTTTGAATGGAGAGACGCAAAATACCAACGATCTGGATGATCGTGGCAATATGGTAAAGGGTGAGACAGTATAGATTTGAGTTGTAGTGATAACAGTCGACTTCTCATTTCAGAACAGCTCATGTAGCGCTTCAACTACGATAATCGCCATTGATCCTCACGTATTCCTAAGCATATCAAGAGGTTGTCAGCAAAGACTCTTGGGAGCGGTACGACGATGATGAGGCTCACATAGCTGAAATCACACGTCCAATACTTCGCTTCTGCATTGCCTTCACCGCCAAGATCAACCGAGACCTCAAAGTCCTCCTTCTCCAAGATTTCTTTTGCGCGGACCTCGTCGACATTCTGAGGCTCCCCGTTGACGAGTACGGCGAGGGGTGATGAGTTATCGGATGGTACAAACGAGACTGACACTTTAGTAGGGTCGATTGGCGATGAAAGCGTTGATAGCGATCCTGTCGCTGCTAGAATACGTCCCCAGCTATCATGTTTTTTGTCAATGTGGCAAAGCGAAAGAGACGAATATGTACATACTTGGCATCTTCTCCGTAGAGAGCTGTCTTGACCAACGCCGAGGTCGATATTTTGGAGGCTACCGCGTGTGCGTCTTGATACGTGGATGCACCCTGCGAGCAATGGATTAGGATAACAAAGAAGAATATGTACGGAATACGCACCTTAACAGAAACGGTGACAAATTTCGTCGCACCCTCGCCATCTCTAACCACCAATTTTGCGAGCTCCACCGCAAATTCTGTCAAGACGGTCTTGAACGATTCGTACGCTGCCCGATCTGTGGCCTCGTCTATCGCAACGGGTGCTTCGACCGTACCAGCAGCAGCTCCATTGGCCAAGACCAGAATGGTGTCATTCGTCGACATGTCACCGTCCACACTGATACTGTTGAAACTTCTCTCGACGGCATAAGTGAGCGCTGTCTGCAGGGATCGCGGTGACACGGGTGCATCCGTCAAAATGCAGGCTAGAAGTGTTGCGTGGAGTTCACCAGGAGTACGACTGAAATCCGTTCCCGCAGGCCCCATATCCGGATGAATCATTCCTGCACCTTTATCCATTCCTGCCATGCGATATGTAGTGCCGTTGATGGTGAATGTCCGACCTCGTAGTTTTGGGAAGGTATCGGTGGTCATGAAGGCTTTCGCAGCGCGTTCCCAAGCAGAAAAATCAGATCCTAGGGTACTCGTGGAAGCAGCACCTGCTAGACCTTTGGAATGCGACTGAGAACGGATACCTGAGATTATATTCGAGATGGGGAGATTTTGGCCTATGACCCCCGTGGACATTACCAGCGTTTCCCTATGCTCTTCGGGCACCGATATAGATGTTCTCCATGGTGCTGCTGGAATAAGACTGTCTGTTTCTTGCACCATCGCCAACGCATCTTCGAGTCCTTGTTTCCCCGTAACAGCATTTGCACACCCGCTGTTAACGACAACAGCCCTAGCTCGTCCTCCGTTCTCCCTCAGGATTTTTTCTGAGACCACAACTGGAGCAGCCTTGAACACATTCCGAGTAAAACAACCCGCTGCAGATGTCGGATATTGGGATGTCGAGATGATGAGGGCGAGATCTGGTACTCCTGCTTTCTTTTTGACGCCAGAATGTAATCCAGTTAACAGATACCCTGCTGGAAAGACAGAAGAAGGTAAGACGCCATGTAGATGACTTTTTGAGGGCTGTGGTTTGACGGAGATAGTCGTTGAGGCTTGAGTCGAAAGTCGCCTCAAAACACGCGGAACTGACATGGTGGAGCGCAAAAGACTAGATATCTCAACAGCTTCAAGCTATGCTATATGACTCACGCAAGTTCAAGGCTAAAATGACTCGCACAGGACATGATTACAAAGATAGAAAAGGTAGATACGAATTGGACATTTGTTTCCTCCGAGTGTAAACGACATCGCTCATAGAGTGAGCGAAGTGAAAAAGCTAACACAACAAGTTGGAAAGACGACTCGAAGGAAGATATTTCTACCATCGCTCCGTTACTCTCAAGTCGGAAAGAGACGACAGGAGAGTGCAGCACTGTTGCTGCATCGATGGTAAAGAAATCGAAAAAAGAGAAAAAAAACCCTTTTTATACATCACGGGTGTAACATATGGTCACATATCACGTGAGCAGAGTCGCGAAGCAGCTTGCGTCCGCCGTTGGTCCGCCGAGTAAGTAAAACGCTATCCGTCTGATGTATATTCTCCATCCAGCAAGATATCCAGTTTATCACGCTCCTGATCGAGGAGTTGCTTATTGTTGGTCAAGAAAGCCTTGTCAAAGTCAACGATAAAAGCATTTCCATCCTTGTTGACCAGCAGATTCGGCGGTCGAATGTCGTTGTGAACGAGGCCAGCCTTGTGGATGCCATCCAAACACGCGACAAACGCTTCCCTGCAGGTTATGTCAGCATATTAAAGTCTTGCATACTCATAAAGCCACGAATACACACCGTTCCGAATCAGATACCGTTACAGAATTTGTGCGTACCTCTTCTCGATGCCACAGTGAAATTCCTCCGTGTTCAAGAACCAGCGCCAGAGCTCCTCCTTCAACATCTTCAAACAAGCCAAACGCTCGCAGTATTCCAGGTGTATTAGAGGTGGAGAGACATAGGTATATGGAGTATTCGTGCAGTAGACGTTGTCGTTGTTCCGGAGTGAACGAAAGTTTGACGACCACATCCCGGATGATTGGTGGCCCTGCCTCGCGTTGGATTTCTAGAGTAGCATCATGCACAATCCCCGTTGCTCCTGCACCAATATAGGAAGTGAGGACGAGGGTGATATATTCACTTGAAGAGTACCCGGGTGACTTGAGATTCCCCTTATGTGTCTTCGGATCAGTTTGTAGAGACGATGCTGGGGATACGTCGAGTCGTAAAAAGGACGCTGGGGACGGTGAGTTGTACGTGCTATAGCAGATATAAAGTAGCATCAATGGCCGACTCGCAACATGCTTGCAAACAACCTGGGAACGGATCACGAGGGTAGGTGTGAACGGATTCCCCGGACAATGATGGATACAGCACACGTGCCTGGACATCACCCCCGTCTTCGTCGTCTTCTTCTTCTTCTTTCACTACCTTCGGTACTTGAGTTTTCTTGCCTCGGCCGCGTCGACGAGCGTAGCCAGTCTTTACACGTTTCCGCCTTGGACCCTGTTCTTTGATATCTGTCGTTACTTTCGCGCGTTGCGTCTCCGCCTCGAGTTGTTGCTTTACACGATCCAGTGCATCTTCGAGAGCCGTCATGTACAATCCTACGTGCAGTTTGCCGTAAGCTGGGTCTTTGCACGCGTGTACGTCTATGACATCCGTCAGGTAAAGCGCTTGGTTTTTGCGATCCCGGACTCCTATACGTTCCAGAGTACCACAGTGGAATACGACAAGTGTCGTGTCCTTTACAGTGCATTGCGCCCAGGCCTGCACTTGGATCAGGACAAGGGGTTTACTAGGTAGCAATATCGAAGGCACGTACATGTTGGATGAGTTCTTTCGCAACGAGAACAGATGATTTTTTTGTCTTCGTACTGGTCCCCAGTTTACAGGGCTTGACCATGGAGGTTTTCGTATTGTCAGATGCTGAAGAGTGTCGAGATCGCGTGTGTGTCCAGGGAACATCTATTTTCTTCGATGGAATGGTCCATGGGACCTTTAGTGCATCCGGGGGTACTGCGATATCTGGACGAGAGGGATGGCCGGTGGTAAGACATGCCTTGAATGCGAAAGAGAAAGCGGGCGCAACCTTGTCCATCGCCTGTATAACCTTTTCGTTCGCTACTGACAATTCGATGATTTGCCATGTCGCTAACTCGGGATATCGCTTGAACGTCTCTCGTAACAGTCTCTTCATGTCTTGACTGAGACAATCGGGTAGTGTTGAATCGTCAGAGCATATTTCCGTCAATCGTAGGGCATTGTCTTCCATTATATATGGTTGTGCAGTGGTATCTGGTCCGCACTCCTGGGACCATCGCAACAAGGAAAACCAAGAAGAAGACGCGCTGGGGTAGATAGCAAGCAGGGAGGCCAATGAATTGCACGACATAGCAGTAGTTCGGTCATAAAATAGCATTAGAGAATACTGATCGTCACGTCCTTGTGCCCCAATGGCAAATGCATCTCTGCGACCTTGATTTATGAGCGCATTTGAACCCGGTGGGAGCACGATTCCACTGTTTTCAAAGGCGAGGAGCTTCTCATCGACAGCTCTCGATAGAGCCTGCCGGATAGATGGAACAGTAATTACTCGTCTGAGTAGTAGATGCTTGTCGATGTGTTTATCATAGAATGTCAACGACGTTGGAGCAACGGGAGTAGCACGATTTGGGTGCATTATGAGATGGGGTGGATTGTGACTGAGAATGGCTGTAATTTCGGCGTTCATTCCAACGTTTGTGAGGCCAGTCCAAGTCCGACGTGGTATCAGCTAAGTACCAGGCAAGTGAAGCTAGTGAAGGTTGAGTGAAAGTATAAGACAAAGACAAGAATGTGACAACGCGTTTTGATGCACGTCACTGTGTCACGCACCGTCCTTCTCCGTCCTTTCATCTTGAGCTTGAACGACGAGTGGCCTTTTGAGTTCTCTCAACATTCTCCGAGTTCCCATCGATTTCAAGTGTTTTCTGACTCTAGAATCAAGTCTTCCCTCGGTTTTTGCAAGATCACTATTCTGCCATGATCCAATACATGACGATTGTCAATGCCACTTGGACCTTTTTGCTGAGCGCTAAGTACCCTGGATGTGCCACTGTGGCTGGGCCACAGCGCAATTCCCATTGTTCTCTTTGCTTTGTATGTTTTCCAAACTCCGATATGACATAAAAATCGATACGTCCTGCAAGTCTGACCATCTCAACTACTTACTCCTTGCCACATCTGCATATAACATATCTCTGGATGTCGACGACCTTCGAAACCCTACAGGATCTACTCCAATCCAGCCCTCCAGGCCTGACTTGCGCAAAAGATGGCTCAAAATCGACATCCACTAATCCCCCGACCTTTTTTGATCTGCACTTGCACGACAAACTTGTTATCAAAAACGTGGTTTCTCTTCCCACTCTTGTGGAAGATCTATCTAACCTTGTGGACGAGCCTCTCAAGAACATTACAGAGGAAAAATCCCACTCTGCTGTCACTGCATATCTGGTCGAGCGACTGCAAGACCTTCGAGATTCATACTCATCATCTCGTACGTCCATGAAGGACGAGGCGAGTGTGGTACGAATGTATGAAGAATCCACTGGCAAATTATGTCCGTCAATAGCCTTCTTCCTCGCATTTTGCACTGCTCCCGCGACCGCATCCAACATCCTCTTGTGGACCTCCGAAACCAGCCAAAGGATCAACGCCATCGCCGATGGACACTTTCAAATAAACGTCGCTGAGCTAAACAAATATCGGGACATCTTTCCTCCCGACGTCGTCAAAGAACTTGACATGGTGCAGCGGTGCTTCCCGAACATGGCCACTTGGGAGTTCAAGAGTCTGACTGTTGCCCCGAAGAAGGTCTTTGAAGCCATTGTTCGGATGGCCAAAGCCGGAACCACTTACTGTTGGATATGTTGCACGTCTCAATTGCATTGTAATTGCAGGTCACACTATTCTCTTGGAGGTTCGCGTAGGACCGTGACGGGGGCCAGAGTTGGGTTCGACGCTCAATCTTATGATGTCAGACTTCCCGGCCTCTCTGAAGTCAGCATCCTTCCTGATTCTCCGGTGAATACTCTCCCTCGTCGTGGCACCAAACGCAAACGGGACGCCGAAGACCTGAAGCCACTTCATATAATGCAACAGGTGAATTCCCTCCGTTTGTTCATTGAGTCGCTGATTTATCTCATTTACGCAGGGTTGTTCTCAAGCCGTCAAGAACGATGTGACGTACTTTGTCTACAACGCCGGAAACTACGAAATAATCTGCATTCGTCATCGTGCCACACAGACTGTCTACGTATCTGATATTATCAAGACCAGTGACCCAGGCTACGCAAAACTCCAGATCGGCTTGGAAATGGCGATTTTGCGCGACGCTATCGAACGTGCCAGATTGTGGACTCAGGCTGAAATGGATGGGACTCTTCCGACTCAGCCCTCGTATCATCTAGATTCAGAAACTGAAACTCAGCAGACCGACTCGGAGGATAATCAGCCCGCCACACAAGACTCAGAGGTACAGTGTTTGCCTTCGAAGGTGGATTACACAGATGACTCACCATCAATATTATAGAAACTCTACAAAGAAGTCTACGCCAGTAGGTACCTGATGATCTGCTCAGCATCCAAGGTCGAAAGCCCCCAGATCGTATTCCCAAAGACTCTGTCCACTCGTGAAGGATCATTGGGCTTTCGATCCGACATCCTAGATCCCAGCGTTTCGCCTGCACGCGTCACGGTGATCTTGGACGAAAAAATCGACATGTTCAACTACAAAGCAACTCTAGAGGTAGGTGACACTGCGTTCCTTCGGCATGCCCTCCTCGCCAGATTGGCATTTGGTCGGCATCGAAAGCAGATGATGAACGAGGTCGGGATTTACACGCATCTGCATTCGAGAGGAGTCGTCGATTGTATTCCTGATGTCTTGGGTGTCTTCCATGCCGAACCGGAAGGTCTGGTACTCTTGACCAGGAACGTTGGGGAAACTCTCGCGGAGAGAAAGCGTCTGCACCTACCCAGGTATGTTTTCGCTGCCATTCACTCGGAACATTTTGGTTGACACTAGATATAGCCTTACGGAAGATCAACGGTCGGGATTCCACCATGCATTGGATCAAATATATGAATCTGGAGTCGTGTTCGAGGATCTCGACAGTATTTCGGAAGCCAACCTACTTGCTGACGAACATGGCCGTATCTGGATCACCGACTTTTCGGAGGCCACGATAATTGCTGCATCTCAGACGGGTACCGCTGACGTTGACGAGCAGTATTTAAGCCGACTGGTCAAGAATAAGCTGATGGGACGTGCTCGGTTGAACGAGCTCCTGCGAGAATGTTGATTCTGACTCTGTGGATCCCCAGTGATCGTGTAGACCTGGGATGCCTTCGAACCGGATGCCACAGGAATGCCACTGTCGCTACGACAATGGTCTACAACTGATCATCCGACATCCTGACGATTCTGTCTCCGTTGTACATGTTCCACGTCGCTGCATTTTTCGTTCTCCTGGATTACCTTTGGCTCGTAGTCATCTCTAATGTATCATGGTACCTGTATAATTGCTTTGCATTGTATAAATGAATTTTTGATCTAATTTACTGGTGTGAACGTGCGAAGATTCGATTCGACCCTGCAGCCGTACGCCGCGGTGCGCGAGGAACATCTCATTTCTTGCTCTTCGTCGACGAACAGCGCCCTCTTTTTCTTTCTTTTAGGTCTATATAATTCTTGAGTATCTTCCTGACCACCTTGCGTTGACTGCCAGCTTTTTCGTCGGGCCTTAATACACCACAGATTTCAAATTAGCGGTGAAATTGATATTTCTCGTCACCGGTTGGCCCTGCATCCATATCACTGCACAACCATCGACCCATCTCCACTTTTTCACTCTTCGTCCTCAAGCTTTGTGCTAGAAAGTGGTTGGAGGATAGACAAATCTTTGTCGTTCATATATTATGTGAGTCGCAGTCTCCAGTGATCACAGGAAAGCGCCCTTCTAAACATGTATTCGTAGGCCCTGTAGAAGAATATCTAACATATACATCTTCAGTTGACGTTCCCTAACTTTTAGGTGAGTGTATTGTCTGTTTTTAGATCTTTAGTAGACTGAGATACAGTGTCTATAGCAATGTCGTCGGTAAATCCGAACGTTGATTTTCGAATATCACCCGCTGCTCCACAACCTCAGAGGCCTAACGCGACAGTCCCAGGCCCACGTAGTCGACCCACTACATCTCCAGCACCTTCTTCATCTTCACGGCCAAGACCAGTTAACACCTCGTCTTCCACATCAAGACCGAGTGCTTCCTCGGCACTCCCAGGCGCTCCTGGTACGTACCATGTGCTGTTTCTTTTTTCCCTCTATTTACTCTGTGACATAGGCATTCGCTCTGAACCACAAAATTCCACGACCGGTACCAGGTCACGGTCAGGATCTATGTCGAAACCTCGGGCGCCGAGCGCAGCTTCAAATACTCATCCATCGTCAAGCTCGCGTAGTGCAGCTGGTACGATTTTTTTTTCGTGTTTTTCCACTTTTTTTATAATTCAATATAACCTCCAGCGTCTACTTCGCGGTCCAACGTCGCAACGTCATCGAACAGACTACGAGCCCCTTCGAACACGTCGGCCCCAGACTCGAAAACTTCATCTCATTCACTTTCCAATAGCCCTACTCCTTCACATACTCTGACGAGGATGAGAACAAATTCTTCTCCAGGTCCTAATCAATCTCCCTCAAAAGCGAGGCCAGTGACACCGACATCTGTGCCCGTTCCCCCGACTGTCCATAAACCCTCTACACAACCCAATTCTTCACGATCCATCTCCTCTCCGAAGCCTTCGACCGTTCGCCGGAAACCTATACCCCTCCAAACCCCTCCATCTCCTTCAGCAGTGTCCACCTCTTCGCAGACCAAAGTGGCAGCTAGTTCCGAATCCGGTATGATACCTCTCCCTCCTCCCCCTCGACCACGCCCACAGGCAAACTCTGGCCCCGTATCTCCTACACGACCGAACGCCCGAATTTCAGCGCCACCACTCACACCTTCTCGATCGCGATCATCCCCGAATCTCAAAGGGTCGTCAAGAACAAGCCCACTTCCTCCAAGCCCAATCGACGAGAGAAGACCAACTCACCGATCTAGCTCCACGTCCGTTTATCCTTCCAAAGTCAAGCCCTCTGGTCCTAGTCCTGGTCCTTCGACTTCAAGCACGTCATTACCTTCTTCGTCATCACTTCGTCGTCCAGACACTTCTCCAACTGACCCTCGTTCCCATACACTCTCTCGATCTCCATCAAATTCTGCGCTTGATTCTCGCTCCCACTCTCATGATTCACGTTCTTCTCGTCATCCCGCAGTAGGAAGCTCGGCAACGACGACGCCAAGCCCACTCTCCCAATCCGCTCCTCAGTCTCTATACAAACCACCATCTCAAGCACTTCCACCGTCACAAACTCCACCTACACATAAACAATACGGATCCGGTTCAGATACGAGTATCAAGCTAGATATGAGACGTTTGCTTTCGAAACCAGCTTTGGTCCCTGGACTCAATGCCAGTCCAGAATCTGGAGACGAATGGGAGAGGGAGAGAAGTAGGAAATTCAAAGATGGAGGAGTCAACGATGCGCAAATTGGTCGTCGACTGGAAGCCGCGCCCGTACCTTCCAAATCGGGTTCAGTTTCAGGTGGATCGAGAGAGGGTTCGCTTGGGAGAGGAAGTAGTTCTGGTCATGGCCATGATGGTGAGAAAGAAAAGAGAGTGCGAAACGTACTCAAACGTCGACCTAGTGCAATGGCTACTTCAGGTTCGAAATCGCCTCCCTCTACTCCCACTGCTTCGGCATTCTCCATCTCGGGATTCGGATCGCGTTCGAATTCTCAGAAAGACCACAAGACCGCTAGTCCAGCTAACACTGTTATCAATACCCCAATATATTACGCTAATCGACGAATACCATCCGATGCCCCAGACCTCCGTATCAATCCTGACGCTAAAGCCTTACCCTCGAGATCAATGGCCTCTCCTGCGAGTGGTGGGAGTGGTAGTGGAAGCTCACAATCGGCGAGCCCAGCTCCTCTGACGCCTGCTGGTGCTGTCGCACAAGCCTATAAACAGCAGGAACTGAAGAACGGCATTGGACGTAGCTACAGTGCCAGTGCTGTGCCGAGTGGTTTACGACCTGGGTCTGCTGCTTCAAGAGAGCCGTCCACTTCGCAAGGGGAATGGAGTCACAGACGGGGACATGACGGTCACGGGACTGATGAATCAGATGATGTTAGACCGTATTATACGGTGCTGGGGAGCACAACCGGTCGTGTGGTGGCTGTTGGTGGTCCTGAGGACGATGCGTGGAACTTGAATCTGGATGCTTATTTCCCGGATGATCCCAAGGCGAGCACGACGAGCACGACTGTCTCTGGTGGAAGGAAGTCGAGTACTTTGTCGCGAAAGGTCTCTGGAAAGTTCAAGAAGATCAGTGCGAGGCGGGACGAGTCGCCGCCGGCTGCGAATGTCGACCGTCGTGGAAGACCGAGTTTGCAGGAGAGAAGGTCGGATGGAGGGTCCAAGGTCAAAGCGACTGCTCTAGGTCGTAGGAGGTCCCTAAGGTTGTCGATTGACAAGTTTATGGAGCTCCCGATCGAGGAGATGCCGTTATCGTCTGCAACGACCATACCTGGAACAGCGTCAGGTCCTTCTACAATTCATAGAGGGAACCTGTCTGAACTTGGACATGACGAGGTAGGATCTGTAGGATCTGGTGGATCTACGAATGAACATAGGTCAAGGAAGTCAGACCCTAGTGGGGTGTCAGGTGGCAAGCTCTGGAAGTTGATGAAGCGAATTAGTACGGGAGGGTTAAGAGACAAGTACATCGAACCTTCAGAACCCCCTCCACCTGTACCAGCGCTTCCGAAGGACTATCTATCGATGATTGGACCTCGATCGACGGATGGACATACCGACCAAAATGGTGTATTCTCACGATTTATACCCTCTCGATCATCCATGTCAGCTGCAAATCCGTCTCCAAGGACTGCAAAAATGACCAAGCCACCTGTCGCCCCTCTCAATACGCGTCCGTCAACGGCGGGTTCAAAAGGTACAACCAGTGCTGCTCGACCAAGTACTACCACTCGTTCGTCTTCCCCTGTTTCCTCAGATGTCGCTTCCTCTAAATTCTTCAACCGAACACATTCGACTCGCTCATCTACTTCATCGTACGGTGAAGAAATCCCACCACCAGTTCCTGCTTTGATCGGGCAACATATAGTCTCCCCATCAGAACTTTATCGTCTCAATGATGATAGTCAGTCGAAAGTCTCCCTTCCAAAAACCAAAGGACAACAACTGCCACAAAATCGCGGTTCCCCGAGTTCTCCTGAATGGACGATTGTGTCTCCAGTCGATGAACGGCCGTCTTTACCTACACCTCCTCGTAGGTCTATGGCGAAGGACTCTTTGCCCTCGACACGATCACCTTCTCCAATCATGCCTTCATTTTCAACTGCTGCAGCTATTAATACGTTTGGCGTACGCAAACAATCTGTAGGCGCTGGGGATGGACCTAGACCTCAGACTCGTCCGTCTCT
This sequence comes from Sarcomyxa edulis, assembly GCA_009761415.1. Classification (NCBI taxonomy): domain Eukaryota; kingdom Fungi; phylum Basidiomycota; class Agaricomycetes; order Agaricales; family Mycenaceae; genus Sarcomyxa; species Sarcomyxa edulis. The sequence goes on from QUOL01000027.1 coordinate 57,154, forward strand.
GAGTGTGATTACGCCACCGCCCAGACCGACCAGGAGTCCTTTCCGACCGCCTCCAGGATCTGAATCCTCTCGTTCGGTTCCCCGTATCGAAAGTCCGAAACCCGACGAGGAACATGTGGGAGGTCGAAACAGACAGTCCTCTGGAGGTCACAGTAACGCGTCGACAGCAAAACAAAGACCCCGCTCCGCATCCTTCACTTCGCCATCTAATGGACGTTCACCGCTAACGTTCCGGGAGATGGATTCTCCCATAGGAAAGCAGACTTTGTCCGAGAAAGAAAAGGCTGATAAATGGGACGACCTTCTCGAACGAAGTGCCCTTGCGGGTGGCACAATCCATTTAGGAGGTGGAGAACTCATGTCTGACAATATTCGTTTCTCGACCTTCTCCGAGCTGAGTTCTCAATAATATATTCTATCTACTTATCGCATGATCATTCACGACACGGTGCTCTTCATTATACCCCATCAATGTGCAACTTAAACTGTCCCCTTCTCTCTGCTGTCGGTCATCTTTCGTTAAAATTTCAGCATTGGTGCTTCGAGCGCTATCCATTCTTTTGCACCTCTACAAACCTAGTTTCTCCTAGTTATAATTCCATGGTGTTTTCTATGCTTCGCGTGTATAAATAGGCAGAATCCTTACGATTTATACCCTGTATATTTCACCCAATATTACCATTATCATTACAGATTTTGATGAGGAGGACTGGACCGGAGTGTACGGTTATGTACGCGACTTGAGACACGCCAACTGCGGCTCCACGTCACTTTCAAAAGTCTGGACCGTCTCTTCACTCAACTCTCTCTCAGTTATAGCCAGCACCCTCGCATATTCGTTCTTTTTAATTTCAACAATGGGTTCTGCTCAGAGCTATCTATCTCCCGAAGCTGCTTTGACTACTGCTGTCGTCGTAGGAGCAGTCGCGCTAGGATATACTCAGTTTGGCGATAGCGCGAAGACCCCGTCTCAGGGAACTTCAGGACAGAAGAAAAACAAGAAGAAGAAAAAGGCTGCTGGGCAGGCGGGAGATAGCATTCCCGAAGTCGGTTCATCCTCTAATATTCCTCCAGCACAAACCCCCGTTGTCGTACCTTTCCCAGCTGTCATACCTGGCCAATTTGACGACGTTCCAGTTCTCGCACCTGGTGAGAGGACATCACCAAAGCCCAAGAAGACTAAGAAGAAGAAGGGGAAATCGGTAGTTGACACGCCAGCCGCTGTATCGTCTGCAGACATTCATTCAGATTCGTCTGCTGGCCAGTCGAAAGCACCGGTCAAACGCCAGGCTTCCTCATCCTCCAGACCGCTTAAACAATCCACTGCTTCAATTGATACGGATGGATCATGGACCCGGGTGGAGCCACGTCGTACAACCACGCAAGAATCCGGCGCTCCTGCAGAAATAACGACAAGTGATGCAGGCATCACAACTTCCGCAACGGGGAATTCATCACCAATCACCGACCGAACTGAGGACGAATCGTTCACTCGCAATACAACACACGGAGAGAACCGAAAGACACTAGCGGAGAAGCTATTGCCGAAGCCCAGAAAAACCGGGGTGGACGAGTGAGTGTATTTCACTATATTTACAGCCAATTATGTTTATCGTATTACTTCTCATGAAAGCATGCTTGAGACGCCGGACTATCCATCGTTATCCCGAGTCATGCGTGTCCAACCGCAGGCCGACGAGAAGCCTCCTTCAGGTTACTCGTGGGCCGATTACGAGGATGTCGCGACTACGGGTGCTGAAAACGATGCTGATGGTGAAGATGAAGGGTGGGGAGTGGTGAAAAGCAGAGGCCGATCCAGTAAGAAGTCTTCAATTAGATCGTACCGGGACTAACAGTTTCGATGACTTCCAGAAATTCAACACAACGCGTCGACATCCACTCAGAAAGCGCCCGAAACACTCACCAAACGGCAACGACAAAACGCGCAGAAACGCGATGCTCAAAAGGCAGCCAAAGCAGAAGGGGAGGAACAGCGGCTTGCAACATTAGCAAAGCACAAGAAGGAACTTGAACGCGCCAAGATGATCGAACAACTGGCAGGGCCCAAAGGGAAGACTGTTGGTGGGGGAATGAAGCCTATCGTCGACGACAGAGGCAAGATGGTGTTCGTTGATTAACCTTGGGCAGATATGATTATTCTTTTGGAATTTTCTGGGTGGATCCGGAGACAGTGGAATTGCGAACAGATCCAAGCTAGATGCATTTATGTATCAGAGGGTCTGGACCGAATGTTATAATTTTCATCGGGGTATTAGGAGATAGGGAGGTCGACTGGCGGTAATCAATATTCTGCGAACTAAACGAGTGGGGTAAATGATTGATGAGCTGTCCAACCAATGGAATGAGTGGCGAATCTAAGAAAAAGAGATACAATAAACTCACTACTGGGGTAAAAGAGACGCTTGCAAGACAATGTACAACAATGCAGTAAAGACTAGAATGAGAGCTGGATGGGAGGGCAAATGCGCTACAGTATGGACGGAGAGAAAGAACGATCGATGGTCGATAATAATAATAAACGGGAGTCGTAAGTGTCCACAAATGGAGACGGAGATTATTGCCATATGATACATCGGGGAATTAAGGTGAATAAATTATCGAGGTCTGGAGATGTGACCGGTCATATGTTCGCGGTCGCCGTCACGGGGAGATGTGATGATACTGGGTAGTAGTGGAGAGTCGCTGAAACGTCGACTAGTCCCTGGTTGCAATTGGAACGGCGGCGGTGGCCCGCCGGCTGACCTAGTATCGAGATACAAATCCGAAGGACTTGCCGTCGCGGTAGTCGCTGACGGGCCCTCCTGAAAGAATGAACTGCTGGGCCTTCGGGATCCTGAGATCTGGAGCGCAGACGCTCGCCCAGCTTGGGCGTCTGCGCGTGGTAGTTTTTTGACTGTTCAGGAATAAAGGGCGAGGTTATAGAAGCGAGAGATGGTGGTAAATTTTTTACCGTGGCCGATGTGGGCGATTTAGTTTCTGGAGGGCGTAGTCGAGAAAGGGACGAGGATGAACGGATGGATTGAATGTTAGGAGACGTAGTTCCTATTGCATGGTTCTGAGGTAGTGGTAATGGTGGCGCCTGCTGCTGATGGCGTGGTGAATGGATATCATGAGGCGACTCCGTCTTTGCGTATCGACCGGACGTATCCATATGTTGTGGAAAGCTCGGCGGTGGCATCATAGGCTGATACATGACAGGACCTGAATGGGAACCAGACTGGTAAGATTGCACTGCCTCCGTGGAGTTGGTCCCTGGCATGCCTGGATTCATACCCATTTGGTAAAAAGGCATGGTTACATGGGCTGGAGATGCTGGATAAAGACGAGCAAGAAGATCCTCTAAATGGTCGACTCTCGCTTTCAAAGCGTCGTATTCGGTCCTGCTGACATATTTCTCGCTAGTATCGCGAACGTAGACGATTTTGATCAGTTATAATTAAACCCGGAAAGAATGACCGACATACATAGGTTCGACAATGTGCCATTGGCATTTGATCTGTTCTCCTCGGCGCGTACAAGGACCGCACGGCTGAGACCTGAGATAACATAAAACGCCGTCAGGTTTGGCCGACAAGGGCTATAACGAGAGATATCGGACCTATCACATTTGATCTTGCGCCTTTTACATTCTGTAGACAGCCCGCGTGATAGAAATCACAAGATCAGAGGAAAATAATAAAGAATCAGCGAGACGATCACGAAAAGGACAAGAAGCAGTCAAATCGACAAGAATAACACATGTGCAATAGTCAGTAATCGCCATGACACGCGGTGGGCGGGCTCACCCGTACAACTGAGGGCTTGTCGGCGACGCTTCTTCTTCGGAGGACCTTGATCGCCTTCTTCACCCTCCGAATCAGCCCCGCCGTAGGTCTCGGTTTCGCGTTGCGTCCCTGATGAGTGAGATGATGATTGTTGAGGGGGATAATGAGCAGGGGGCGGAGGATAACTATAAAGATCGCCTGAGGACATGAGCTGCTGTGCCATCGCCGATGGAGGCAAGTACGGGTGCAACTGTCTAATCGAGGGAAGAGAAGTATGGTGGCCACCTGAATGAATGGTCTGGTCGTTCGAAGGAGTCCGACGACGTGTAGTCGGACTCTGTGGGGGCCTAGTAGGATGCATCGAACACGTAAGTTAGGGGGTCAGTGAAGAACCCTACAGAGGGAACAGCGAGACGAAAGTGAGGGCATCGACGAACCCGAAACGTGGTTGGCAAGAAAGGATTCAAGTTCTTATGGATTCCTGCCAGCAGTGTTTGGAATCAGATATATCTCGTGGCTATCCCCACCGAAAAAGGGACCAACTCAAACAAGGACTAGTAGCGTTTCACCGTTGGCGGCGCTAAATTTCCGGACGAAAGGAATCAGGATGCGGTTTCGAACATCTCCAAAAACAGAAATAATTCGAGCCAAGATGCTGGCACAAACCTGAACCTGGCTACGATAGAGCCTGTTCAACCTAGAGATAATAAAATGTCGTAAATCAGTATAATATTCACAAAATATGCAGAACGAGCAGGCAACAATGAGGCAAATTCAAGAGGAATCATAAATTCTGGAGAGAGATTGGCTTTTTAGATTGCTCTCGGATTTTGCCGAGATCCGTCTTATCCCCGGGGCAGACTGTCCTTCCTTTTCGGTGTTGCTTCCTCGCCAAAACTCTCGGGGAAACAGCGGATTCTATCTCACAAAATACTCGAGCTCTCTACTGCTAGCAGTAGCATTGACTCGCCTTCCGTCTAGCTCGAGGTCCGGATCATGTCCTTCACATAATGTGCAGTCATGTTCGCCATCGTGTATCATATATCATCGAGCATTCATCTACTAGAGCAAGAAGTGCTAATCGTACTTCTTGCTCGGGTCGAACCTACTCGGACAACTCGTCATTTGTAGGCCAGCACACGAGGCTTCCACCTTGCAATAGATCTCCAGCGATAGGACGAAACAGCCACACAGGCCCTCGCTCTCTGGTCATCTCCGATCCGTCTGCTTCTGACGCAGCGGTATGCCCGAATATCATGCATTTAAATGTATCGATAGTGATTGGAAATGCGTTGGAAAACGGAGCTAACCTACCATGGCGCTTCTACGATCGTTCCGTTCATCCAGGACCCTCCTAATGGTATATATACCCCTGCTTCGGTATCTCTCACTAAGTAGCAGCTATCGGAATAGGTTTGGCACGTCGGGTGAGCATTTTTCAAAAATAATAAACTCAACAACTACCTTTCTTAGCCAACGATACAAGTACTTTCCCACCAGGTAGACAAGGATAGATGCTGAAAGCCTATGATCTCCGGTGACTTCACTTGACTTCACTGATCGCACCGTGTCACCGAGAACGGATCTTAACTGATCCCTCCGTGCTCAGGACCAGGTCATGGAGTAGACTTTGCACTCCAAAGAAGGCCGTTCGAGTACCGTTATGTCCGTACCATCCATCTTCTCTCTCGTTCCGAGGCTTTCTCTTACAGACGCTAATTCTCTTCTTATTGGTGCTTACCACCGGTCGTTCTGTTCTTCCTCCAGGTTTAGGACGTACTGCAAGAATCTGAGAGGACGTATCTACTACTGCGTGAGTTATACGTCTTCTAGCTTCGATAAACAGTATCGCTGTATCTGCGTCGCCTGTATCTGCTGCGGACAAGGCTATGCCAATTGGTCTTGAATTCCAATCTTGGCATCCAACGCGACAATGGGCACCGTGATCAATTTTCGCGACGGTGACTCCGAGTGCTTCCGGTGCGATACTGTGGCTCTGGTCATGTTCCAAATGTTGGCGTCACATGGCATGATTGACATCGTCCCGGGTTCTCCACTGTCACTGATTGGTCCTTATTCAAACCGAGGGAAACTTATCTCCCAACACCACAAGAGATATCAATTTCCTTTATCCCCGTGGCTATAGAAACAGTATAAAGCTGGTCCTTGTCCGTGTATGAACTTACTCACCGTCTGTTAATAGTGCGACCGAGACTGTCTCGTAATTATGGATCATACTCAATGTCAAGTTTATGGTTAAGATCCATGTCATGCGATAAGTCCGTATGACCTCGTATGTATGTCGTTCAGTGCACTTCACAATTCGGCTGACTATTCTCCATCCCCGAGTTCGCCAAGTACACTGATGGCCGTTCACCCTGCAGTCGTAGTACAGTCGAAGAGACCGAAGACATAGTCGTGATATCAATACGCCATAAAATCGCTGAGCGCTGAGGTCCGGTACCTTTATTTGACTGAACGAGGGATCTCAAGATCAGCTGGTGTTCAGGATGAAAACCTCTGCTACATACACACATCCAAGCTATTCTAGACCGGATGCTAACCTGAACCTGATGACTGCTTACCAAATGTCTTGAATGTCGAGTCTCCAAGAAATTGATCACAGTGAAATTCGATCCAAAATCTGCCAAAATCCGTGTCCAGTTGCTTTCAAGGGATGCCTGCATCCAAGTAACTCGGAAAGTTCTGACAAGCATATTCATTTGGAGTATGAAAAGCAAGATGTATACATATTACAAGTAAAAGAGGTATGTACCCGAAGCTGATTAGCCGCCTGATCAGTGGCAAAAAAAACAAAGAGAACGACGGCATGCCCAGTTTCGGAATCCAACAGGTTGATATTCTCGATCTCGTTAGCGGACAAACGCCCATAAAATAGACGTCCATCGAGTAGAACGGAACGAGGTGACTGTAAAGAAACAGAAAAATTATTTGAGGCTCCGATTATATAGGAGGGTGGGTGGTCCGTGCGCTCAGATTTGGCTACTACATATAGACGAAGAACTTGTTTTTGGGAATCTTTACGAAAGTCACCTCGCAGGCTGATATTTGGGGTTTTGCTCCGGACTCTCAACGGTCTGACCTTGAGCCTATCTCAGCGCAGGGAGAACAACTCCTTCCCCCCAAGATCGCGCCGATATCTCATGTCGGTGGCGGCCCGTAGGGGAGGTATATTCTTATCTCAATCCATCATGTACTTGCTTGTGCCTCGCAAGATCCGGAGTGTGTTCTGGCTGTTCATTCGTTCGGAATATTGATGTCATCTTCCAATTTTGTGGACGAGACTTGCCTCCATTAGGTCCTTATAATGAAAAATTGATCATCGCGAATTGATTGGGAGAAAATAGAAAGGAGGAATCCGATGATATGGCCGTACGCGTTTAGTACGCGTCAAACGAATCAGTGCCCAATGGCAGAGTCATCTGGATAGTGGTGGTGGTGGTGGTGGTGATCGTCGTCGTTTCGAGACTTTCTTGTACTTTCTTGTAGACTTTGAATTCGCGACCGATATTCAGAGCTAAAACGACGCTCGTGCACTATGCATATCTAGAATGAAGGAACTCACACTTTTAATCGACCATGCATGGCAATGAAACGTGGGTCTGCATGCATATGCACGATACCTAGATTGCAAAACAGCTTCAATTTATTCGACTACATCCGAGATATGTGCGAAACCTTCGGGATCGGACAAGGTGGCACTCACTTATCGTGAAAACTTATAATTAAGAGCTCTGGAATCTGCGATGAACGCATGGCTTGGGCAAGGCTAGTGTCACGGGCTCTTATCAGCTCGTTCGATATGCCGTACTTATTGTTTGCAAGTTGAACTCTATTGTGAGAGGTCGCAGCGGGTGTGGATCCAGGAGCTAAACTCATCAGGCTCTGGTAGAACGATAAGTCGTCCCCTGATAAGTATCACAGCACGTTAATTTGCATTTTAAGAGTAAGATGAAGAGAAGCATCCGTACCATGGTGTGATTCTTCGGTTGCATCCGACTCCATGTCTACATGAGCAAAGTAAGCTGAACGACAGTGGAAACGACCGAGTCAGAAATAGTCTGCGTACTGCTGGCGTACTGAAGTCCTTGCCACGGTCGTTCGACTATACAGAGGCCGACGTGACGGACATAGAGCATCCATGAAAGACAGAAGGTCCCAGTGACAAGCAAAAAAAAATGAAGACCTACAAGTGAGGCGCGAGTTATCAATAAGACAGATGCGGTGAATGTAGAGAGGGGTGATGACATGCCGAGAGATACAAATAGGCGAATGCGTGCGGGCAATGGATGTCACTTTCAGGGTTTCATGCCTCTATGATTGTCGCACTGATAAGCTTAGCCTGAAAATCCACATCCACATCCTCACCGAGAGATTGATATAGCGACATGACAACCGGAGCGATGGTACATCGATAAGGTGTGCTGTGCAAGAGTGAGCTACGATAGCTTCGGGATTGACGTTAGCCCATATATATATATGACTAGATGTGTACCAAGTATCGCTGACCTTCGAGATCGTGGTCGGATCACGAAAGCCCCGAGTCAACTTTCGTAAGTTATTCATTGCGGTGAAAGCAATGCGATGCTTCCCATGTTAACAATCGCACTTGTAGATTGTCGTGGATTTTGTTGACCGTTCTAGTATCTGAGGAGATAGGGCATCTCGACTTGATTCTCGGGTCGTTAGTGAGCTAAGTGTCATTGCAGGAAGGGAGACATACGGAGGAAATGATTTTCGAGCCCCGTGACAGGTTCTAGAAGTCATCAATGGGCCTACAACAATTCCCTTGCGGCAATAACGCATGCCTTTTTTTCTTACACGGATGATTGCCAGCCCCATGAAGGTGACCTGTAAATATGTGACTTATATCCTCGACGAGTCCAGCGAGGAGGAGCTCACCTGCAGTACGTGATATTCTCAAAGAAGAAGCATCTGCGAATATAGCTTGGAGATCGAGAAGGCGAGGACAAGCTGATCTTTGGTGATCTCCGCAACACTGATTAATTTGCGAAGGGCTGTATCCGGAGACCCTGTCGATTGACCACTAGGAAGAGAACGTATACCCAAGCGCAGTTAGTGTTGTTCCTCCGTCCGGCCGTGTAAGCAAGCCCTCGAGGATGTGTCATGCACGAGTATAAGTGGATAGCTCCGCAGCGGCGTTCTGTCCGACAACTTGACAGTGACTCGACTACGTCAAACTATGTAGGTCGTCTCGACCCGTGACCCACGATCTAGATACATTAAAATGTAAACTTATCAGCAGGCGAATGCAAGTCTTCGTAAGGTTTTATCACTTACTACAGCTAAGAACCGCTGTTAGTTGTATTCTATACGGCATACGACCGTCGAAAATTTGGGCGAGCGGTGATGACTATTATGAAGCTAAACTGCGTCAAAAGCGTGGCGAGTCCGTGACCTAGGAGATTCGCATGAATCTTTGAGCCAACGTTTCCTTTGAGCGACCGGTAAGTATCCGTTTCATTGATATCGATATCGAGCACCGATATACGTACGGAGAGTAGCTATAATGCCGCGAGGAAATTGACGGTCCAGTGAAACAGAGAAGCAGGTGAGGTGACCATATTCTCAGGGCCTTGGTGCTCTATTCGCTATGCTGCTGAGATGACCTTCCAACTGGCTGCGAAATGGGAAGTCAAGCTATCACATTGCTTGTGAGACCTGGAGGTAGAGAGCAGGCGACCGCGATTTCTGACCTTGACGTCATTTAGGAGACAGGCCTGCATAAGATTTGACGAACGAATGGCTAGAGAGACAGGAGTTTCCTCTTGGTTTCCTCAAATTTTGGTCCTTGGTCACAGTGTTTTTCGTTAGTTAGAAGCCAAGACCGGAAAGCCCGGAAGAAGCGCTTTGAGTCTCACGCCACCAAGCACTAAGCGCCGAAAGCCACCGCGATAGCGCCAACCTTGGCGTTGCAAGTTGAAACGAGTTTGAGACTACTGCTGCTGCTTGTTCATGCACCAGGAAATACTGTGGGTGGTATAAAATCCGCTCTGGGTCAAAATATAAGCGCAGGAGTCTCATATACAAGTACATGCTGTCGAGAATAAAGGTACTGCACTGTCTTTCCCCTACTGCTCGTTCGCAAAAACAGCAGCCATGCCCATTCCTGACCCGATGCACATGCTGGTGACGAACACCTTGGAGCCGTACTGCTTCGCGATGTTTAATCCTGTCGCGATTTGACGCGCACCAGCTAGAAGATGATGATGAATTACTTTTAGTGATCGAGTCACCTAGACTAAGAGGAGACCTGACGTACTAGCACCGAGCGGGTGACCGATGGCGATGGCTCCCCCATGAACGTTGACCTTCTCAAATGGAATCCCAAGCGTCTGGACAGAGTAGACGGCTTGCGAAGCGAATGCTTCGTTGATTTCATAAAAGTCGATGTCTTCCTTGCTGAGGCCTGTCTTCTGCAAAACTTTCGGAATGGCGTATGCAGGGCCGACGCCCATAATTCTAGGAGGGACACCAACGACGGCGGCGGTGACGAATTTGCCAATGATAGGAAGACCAAGACGTTTGGCGACGGAACGACGAGTCAAAAGGACTGCTGCAGCACCGTCAGAGATCTGCGAGGCGTTACCTGAGATGTGCGGGTATTGAATCAGCGACGATACGATATATGAGGCAGTACACATACCAGCATGAGTGGAGCCCGTTTTGGTGAAAGCGGGCTTTAGCTTGGCCAGACTCTCGGCAGTGACGCCGTCTCTGATACCATCATCGGCATCCACGACGATTTCATGTTCCTTCTCCGTCTTTGGGTCGATGATCTTCACCTTGATAGGAACAATTTCGTCCTTGAACTTTCCAGCTTTTTGTGCAGCAGCAGCTTTTTGGAAAGACTTGGCGGCGAATGCGTCCTGGACTTGACGTGTGATACCGAAATCGGATGCGACGTTTTCCGAGGTGAAACCCATAGGAATTAGGCAGTCCTCGGCTTCTTTCGTGGAGAGGACGGCATCTGAGTAACCGGTTGGCTGGGAGCTTGGGCCGTACCCAAAAGTCATGGATTCCACACCAGCGCCTATTACGATGTCAAAACATATTCGACTTTCATTAAAAGACACGCACCAATGCCGATGTCGATTTGCCCAGATAGAATCTCATTTGCGATCTGATTGACGGCGGTCAATCCAGACGAACATTGTCTGTTTACCGTGTTTATGGCGGTTGTATTGGGGATGCCAGCATGAAGAGCAGCCATGCGAGCAGCACTGGCACCTCCTGCTGGAGGCAGTACATTGCCGACAGCGATGTCTTCGATGAGTTTCGGGTCAAGGTTGACCTTTGTGTACGCAGCACGTAGAACGGCCGAGAGAAGTTCCTCAGGACGAGTGTCCTTGAAACCGCCTTTCTTTCCCTGTGTTTCAAAGTGAGTCCATCAAGCTGGACACGACATCCCACGAAACATACCTTCGTGAGAGCTGAACGAACAGCTGCTACGATGACAATATCATTGTCGTGCTTTTCGAGAACGGCTGCTTTTGCGGAAGAAGTGCTTGCAGACATGGCAGTTTATGGAGAACCCCAGACGACAGCTTAGACAGACTTAAGTATGAAGGTGTCTGGTGATTTGGAGGTCGGGGTGATGAGTAACCGACTCGGTCACTGTGACAGTGATATCACATGCACCGCGTTCTCCCTTCTCAAGCTCCTCTTTCCTGCTCTTTTCCTCCTGAAATATTCCGGACACCTTCTAACCGTATATTCAGGAGCCATCACATTTATTTGACATTTATTTCGATTTTTTTGCAACAAGATGAAGTGCCCCGGATTCACGTGGGCGGCCCCGGTTCCGGGTGTGAACATCCCGACATTGCCCAATATGGACATACCGCCGGGATGCCCCATCAAAATATAATTCCGTGTTTTTGGCAAGACCTCGAAGATGTTGGCCTCGAGCTCTAATCCTCTTGATCTCTGCGATCATCGCTCCCGATAACAGTGCGTTTGAGCGAGCTTTCTCCTATATATCATTCGCCAAACACCCGTTCAACGTCTAGCGTCCGAACCTCGCACTTCTAACAACTCGTTTAACTCCTCGATGGGAGAATATCCATCCTCATGTATTGCGATGGTCGGATGCTTGTACACAGTTAAGAGGCGGCACAAGGGGGTCCAGATATATGTAACTGGCCCCCCAGATCATGGCGATCCAACCTCAGTCACCTCTTGGTCGCGTCGCGTCTCCCGGAAGTACTGGAATCCGAGTTATTATCGTCGGCTGTGGATTCGCTGGCCTTTCTTGTGCTATAGAGTGTAAACGAAAGGGTCATGAAGTGCTTTTGCTCGAAAAGTTTGCCGAGCTCAAACCTCTAGGTGAGTTTCGTATTTCGAGAATTGATCACGCGATTGACCATACGTTAGGCGATGTACGTTCCTCGTCGTTCATAAAATCTTTCCAACGCGTCCAGAGCTGACTCGAGTACAGGTTCTTAGTCTTGGTCCGAACGCAGGTCGGTTCATCGAACGATGGGGCCTCCACGACCGGTAAGATTGTTCCCTCTCTTGGCCAAACCATTGATCAGAAAGAAAGAAAAGGCTGAGTTTCTTCGCGGGATAGACTCTGGCCTAAATGTGGGCACGCAGACGTCATGGTGAGCTCAGCAGCTTCATGAGCATGAATACTATCCTTATACCAAAAATGCTACTCAGCACATACACAACCATACCGGCGAACTCCTTCTATCCCAACCATTTCCAGAAACCGAGTTCGGTTCGCGCGCTTACAACGGGCATAGAGCGGAGATGCATCAGATCCTCTACGACTATGCTAAATCAATCGCTGTCGAGATACGCCTAGGACAGCGTGTCACGGGTTACTGGGAATGCGAAGAGAACGGCAGAGCTGGTGTCGTTCTCGCTGATGGAGAACGTATTGAAGCGGATGTCGTTGTAGCAGCTGATGGCGTTAGGAGTAAAGCTAGAAAGCTAGTTTTGGTAAGAGATCCTACACGCTTCTAGAATGATGATGAAGATGATGCTCAGGATTATTGATCCTGGTATTTAGGGCTACGAAGATAAACCGAAATCTTCGGGCTACGCCATCTATCGAGCGTGGTACAATGCAGCGGAGAACGGTATTCTTGAGGATCCTCTCACCGACTTCATGTGTAAAGGACGGGATGTCTTGTATACATGGATAGGTGCGTCGCTTCCATCGATCTCTCCGGGCTCATCTCAATTAACTTTTTATAGGTCAAGATGTTCACTTCATAACATCTTGTAGTCAGGGGGGCACGGCTGTCTCATGGGTCCTTACTCATAGGTCAGTTGTCCAACCCATTAATAACAGCAGTTGCATACTCACCTGCCTCAGAGACGACGCCGACATCGACGAGTCTTGGTCATTACCGGGGAAAATTGAAGACGTACTCGAGGTCGTCAAAGATTGGGATCCCCGTTGCAGAGCCGTCATTTCCAAATCCCCTTCTTGCGTCGACTGGAAACTCGTCTATAGGGATCCAATGCCGACCTGGGTAAGTAAAGGCGGAAGATTGCTGCTAATGGGGGATGCCGCACATCCGTTTCTACCGTAGGTTCAAAGGACACACATTCTCATTGCTATCTCGATTTTTCTAACAATACTTTCCCGGACCTGTCATTTTGTTCTGGGCTTCCTTAGAACGAGTATACAAGGCGCATCACAAGCCATGGAGGACGGCATCACTCTAGCGGTAACTTTGGAGCTCGCAGGAAAAAGCAAAGTTCCGCTCGCCGTTAGAACCTGGGAGAAACTACGGTACGAATAATTTATATCCCTCTCTTTCCCCACTTTGTCCTTAATTGGTTCCTTGACTTCTTGGCTCACGCATGTTTTGATCTTTGTTTCGCCACAGATATCAGAGAGTTCGACTTGCTCAGCTAATGGGTGAATCAACACGAGATAAGTGGCATCAGGCCAGACCTGATGATCATAGAGAGTCACTGGATCTTCCCAGACCAGAATGGCTGTTCGCATTTGATGCTGAGAGACATGCCTATGATTCCTATGCCACGACGGCGAAGATCATTGAGGAGAACGGATATCAGCTGCCTGTTCTACCTTGATGGAAAGGAGGGTGTTCAGACCATTGCCTTCTTGTATTGGTAATGCTATCATCTTTTACCCTTCGAACCAGTCATCGCTCGTTGGACCTCAAGTTTCAAGTTTCAAGATTCCAAGCTGCTATTGTGCGACTGCGAGCTCATACCTTTTTTCCAAACGGTACGGACCGTTCTGAACCACTTCACCTATACGGCGAACCGAGTCGACGTGAGTGCGCATCTGATTCAAACGTTCTCTTCTCGATGCTATGACCGTGATGCACACCATGATAACCTTTGATCAAGTTGATGACTGATCCGGGGTCTTGGTCAGCGCTCAGCGTCATTCTTGTACTGACAAACCTCTCGTGTTGTTTTTAGATATCTGCTCAGGTTCAGGATATCGATCTCTCCTCGACAGGCAGAGATAACCATCCCCGTTATCCCCAGAATTGACGGATAACTCCGCCCTCAATGAAAACTTGATCGCAATTATCTTGCTGCGTTTAATTGCGATCTTGGACCGTCATATATATTTATGAGAGAACCCAAAATTCAGAGCGTGGATGAGCGCAAGCCATCATTATCTCCGCACCGCAGTGAAGATATACGGAGTGGACCTGTCATCATGCCCTTCGCTTCGTTCGCGCCCGGCCGTCAAGGAAAAAAAGGGCTGCGTATTGCATGCATGGTACTCGCACTTCTATCAGAACTTTCATCTGACCGTGTCCTTGCAGAAACACCGGTTTCGGTCCTAAGAGGCAAGAGGCACCCTTCGTTCATTGGCTGCTGTTGTGGCATTACGGCTTTTGGGCATCAGCGGCCAGCACATGGTTGCCACTTGGCTTTGAATGGCCGACCCCAAAAAGACGAACAACGAATGATTCCCTCCGGTCATCATTCACTTGCGAAGAAACCTTAGGATAGCATCAATATGATTCGAGCACCATAGACCGTGGGTGTCCGTGCGCTTTTTATAAGGTGTAACACTGCGTTTCAGTCGGTCGTAGATTACACGCGTGCCGGAGTCGGTGGGAGGATTGAGCCTTTCGAATTGTAGAGCGATATTCACCCACTTCGCGCCTGGTTGAGTGACATGTGGACGATGAATTATAATCGTGATCTACGCGAATGAGGATGTAGCATTTCGTATTTCATATATTCTTTGCGGTTTACAACAGTGTTGCGGATCAATGAATCGGATCAGATGGACCTTCGATCAGAGCTGTCAGTCATCAGACCGTTCAGCAGTGTGAATAACGGTGCAATGCAGTTCTCGTATTCCACGGGGGGTAAAGTTCAAGAGGCTCAACGGCAGTACGATACACAAATTCAAGAAAGAAGATACAGGAGGTGGAATAAAGCATGAACAGATCAACTGAAAGTAAGAGAGCGGCTAGCGTATATAGGACTGACGGGATAGATATAGATGCATGTATATAAATATGGAGGTATAGAAAAGTCTACTTCCGGTCTGTACGACGGGGAATAAAGAGAGAGAAGGTATCGTTCCAAAGCAAAATAGATGTTACATTTTAGGTAGTCTTCAGGGATCCAGGATTTTAGGGAAGGGATTGGCGAGGACTAGGTATGCTGCTCGACTGGACTCGAGCGCTCGGTGGGGGAGACGCTGGTCTTCCACGAGGACTAGGCTCAAGTGTCCTTCTAGCGGTAGGTGGAGGCATGGACTGAGCGGGGCCATCAGGAAGCCAGGACTGGATCTCAGGAAGCGTGTTGGAATGATACTGTCTTCTCGAATCCGGTGCCGAAGAGATGGGTGCAATGGAAGGATGGTTATAGTGATATGGTGGAAGGGAATGGGTTGCGATGGGAGGCAACTGAGTAGACTGAGGACTCCTAGACCTCAGCGTCGACGTGGCCAGAGGGCCGCGTTTGTGAGGAAACTGCTCTGGTCTTGGACGCGAATGCGTCCGCTCAAACAAGCCACATTTGTTGCACAACTGTAGTACATAGAGACATGATCAATACGACACACATTTGACATTGTACAAAAAAAACATACCACTTTTCCAGGACTCAGGTTGGACCTTCTCCATGTGGAGGTATCTGTCGTACAGCAGTTGAAGCATCTTCTACGCACTCTGTCACTCAGTTTGGTCGCAGCATCATCAGTGTGAATGATGGTGTGCGTCACTTGACCTGGAAGCGGGTAAGGAAGACTATAGCTCTCTCGACCACTCGCGGGGCCGTGAATGCTATTAGGGACCGTCATATGTGATCCCGACAAGGAATTGTGCATCTGATAGGGAGAATTGTGACCAGAATCAGTCGATTCGTACTGATGATCGAACGACGGATGAGAGTAAGCGTAATTGGAGGTCATCTGTGTCCCTCGAACAGAGAAGTGAGCATTTTGGTGAGGTCTAGTTGAGTTGAGAAGCTGTGCTTCAGAGTGATATGGAGATGAGTACATCGAACCAGGATGCATGGAATGAGGAGGTGATCGACGTGGCGGTGGTGGAGTAGACACAGAGGAGCGATCTAACGAAGAGACAGAAAGAGACGGCGAATGGGTAAGAGTCGCAATGGGGGGTGGGGAAGGCCGACGATGGGCGCCTTCGTACTGCCGACGGTTACTATTGATTGAATGTTCGGTCAATAGTCTGCACAATAGGTAGTCAATATACGACAAACGCCTACCTAGAGGTCATTGGGTACGTATCAACTCGATGAGGCATCGGTGAACGTGATGGTTGAATTGTTTGGATGTCAAGAGTCGAGGAACGAGCTTGAAATCCACCTAAAGAAGAAGACAGTGGCTCCTTCTTATCAGAATCGAAAGTTGATGGAAACTACGATAACAGATCAGGTTCAATGATGGTCAAAAAAGCAGTGAGTAAATAATACACACCGAGTGTTCACGTTGATTCGTCGAGTCGAGAGATAATTTTGGATCTAGATTGGGATCTTGAGTACTTTCCAGAGATTTCTGAGGATATACTGGAGTGTGCGGTTTAGACTGAGACGCGTCCGCAGGCTTGCGAATATCGTGATCCGGGGCAGTTGCGGATGGTTGCGGTGAATGAGTACGAGAGGAATCGTCGTCGGCGTTGTCTGTTTGCCTAGCGAGTGATGGGGAGTCAAATGAAAGGATCAGGAAGGTATTTAAGGTGAACTCGCCACTGTGTAAACATCCTGAAATGGGTGACTCTGGGTAGAGCTGTGCTCTGCGAGTTGATGGGACTAAGTAAAGAAGAAGGGTGGGGACATTCAGCGCTCTGAGAAGCAGGATAAAGTATCAGAAAGAACCCGAACTTATGCGTATGTGAACTTATTCGTTTCGTTTCGTTTCGTTACTCGTGGTTCGGTCGTTCGCGGTTCATTCCTTCTAAGTTCTTTTTTCATTCTCCGCCGCCCAATTGTTATAACTCCGCACTCCGCGACCGTGCTAGCCCCGGATCATGCCACCCTCAGCGCTACAGAGAATATCTTCCTTTCACAGCTTCAAACCCTTTTATGCACAGCTCATCCAGAAAAGAGGGACTCTTCCATCGAGTTCCATCCAGATATTCGTTTTTTCTCACATTATTGAGCGCTTGACAAATGGAGAAACATCCCTCGCCCCATCACCGCACTCGCCGCAAAGCCCGCGAGTCTTCGCCGATCCCGCTGCATCTACGGCATCATACACCTCCCGGATCTACCACCTTATCACTCTGACCCTGCATATCATCATAACACTCAGATCCTCTTCGACTTTGATGATCTCAGAACGTAGTCGTTCAACACCAGTCAGAGGTTTCTGCTCCATGTTCGTGCAAGCGCGGCGCCTTTAAAATTGGCCTTGGCTCCTCGTGTTCCCTCGTGTCGGTTTTGGTCTTTTTTTAGACCCAATGAGCTTCTTCCATTGATGATGATTCCAAGCCCCGATTGTACACTGCTGTGGCGAGAGGTGAGTGGTTGCATAGGAGTCTCCTTGCTGCATTGCATCGTTACTGATTACATCGACTATCTGTATGCATGCCCTCATTACGGCCAACTACATGCAACATTAGACCACTTGTCACAAATACACCAAGTCTCGAGAATTCGGCTCCTGAGTAGCGCTTGCAGCCCGAGGTCAGCCATAATGCGATCATAGAATAAACGCGAGGCAATATTGTTTCAAATATGTGACGATCATCAGGTCATAGCAAGACCATACGCCTTCAACCACTGCCCGTGTTTTCTATTCATTATCTTTTGACTACTATCTTGATCCGAGCATTGATGTCTCTGTTGCATCTCCGGTTGATGGCAAGTAGTGATCCTTCACGGCAAGACTTTTTCCTTTTCTGCGAATTGACCACTCCCAACAGTCAAGCAAGTCAATGCCTGAAGCGATGCTTGAGAGATCCAAGCGCTATAAGCAGACGCTGATGATGATATTGCGTTATCTCAGACGCCGAAAACTCGACAGATACTCCAAATACAGTGGAATAACGCGTCAAGGGACTCGAAAGTTTCTACTTCCCCTTAGGTTTGGCGCGGACTCGGGTGGTCCGTTGTGCTTCTATTCACAGCCTTATATCTAGACTCAGACTGATTCGAATTCGTCCGTTTCTTTTTAGAACGCTTCTATTACCCGCTGGACAATCGGCTGGCAATACACTTGCGAACAATGCGGGCTGTTCACATGCTACCACGCAGTTAGGGCCTACTATCCTGACCCACATATCCACGCTACTCATTCATCCTTTCATAGTCACGGGAACGTCTATTGAAGCCTCAGTCTTGATAGATTGATCCCAAAGAACGTCTTCAAATATAGGTTCATTCTGTGCAAAGGACGGATATCTATCACTGGAATCATTGAAACATTTGATCAACCCTCTTCTCGAGATCTCACTATTTTTGCGAAAGTGATGTACAATCGAGGTACGCCCTCTTCAATTGACACGCATGCTAAACTAGAAAATTTGCACTTACTAACCCGCGGTTCAAATAATGCAGTTACCAAGTTCCCACACCGTAAATTGAAGAAGGTTTTTCGCCATCAGGCGATGCGAAATCAGGTATGTTGATGTTTCTGCTCCAGGTGTGATATCATTGGTAGCTAATTCTTGCTCACTACAAACTGGTTCGTCTATCATCAATCAGACAGTCCTGCCTCCTGTCCAGGGGACATGTGTGGCTCGAGCGCTGCGCTAGACCCTCTGGATTTCCTAGATTCTTCTCAAGCTCCTGTTGATGCTGCTTGGCCTCATATCGAAAGGAGAACGATAAATATGGGTACGCAGTCTCCACGCAGTTTCTCTGTCTCCGTCAAACTCGGTTTCTGTCTGGACGAAGCAATTATGCGGGCTTAACGTTAACGCGGTTTTAGCTGACTCAAGTTCCTGAGTTAGCTAACGTTGAGTGCACGGTCCGGATCGCGTGTTTATCTCAGACAATAACTTTGAGTGAAGAGAGGTGAGTTGGATGTTAAAGAATATATTCTGGATATCCTGCAGGCGGTATTTTCTTTTCCTTCGACTGACGACGGGTCTTCTGATGTAGGGACAGTGAGGCTTGCGGCGTCGCTACCAGCCACGAACTCTCACCATCTAGATCTCTCGGGCTATACTCACGCCTGTGTCTGCATTTGATCTGTCTTTCTGTCGGACGACTGTCAATCTTCTCTGCGGGGTCTTTTTTCTTCTGTTGTTCGAGAGACGAGGTTTTTACACCTCAACACTTTGAGTTCTATGCTCGCTTTCCACAGCGGTCTTGGTCCCCGTGTACAGCGCTCGGTACATCCACAAAGCGCCTGGTTTCTCCCTTTCTGAAGATATGGACCTCTCGTAAAGGCATCGTTCTCTACATTAACTCGGCCAAGGACCAAACCGACGACGAGCCCTTGCGGATTTTATCCTACCGTCGCCATTGTACATGCTAGGTCTAATTGCGATGGGCGATCTTAGATTGCAGCCGCGTATTAGAACCCTCCATTTTGACGCGTAATTTTGTACCATTTCGCCATTCGATAGCTACCTGTTCTCTTTCGTATAGGCTACCTGCTGCCGGTCGTCTCCAACCTTGCCATCCCATTGCACCCCTTTCAATTGTCAGCAGCAAGATCCCGTGTCGCCAGCAATATACGTGCTGATCCACTCTGCTCCGGAGGCTTGTTAAAAACAGGTTTCAAGGACAATCTAGTCACACAAAGTGCTTCGCCCCGATACTATGCAATGCTGACAAGCTTTCGAGTGGCTAAATCGTCAAGTCCTCTTCCTTATGGGTTCAAATTGATCCAGAGCTGGGTCTGGTGCTATGTTGAATGCCGACTCGGAGAACGTGATACTGGCTTCGAGTCTATTCGAGTCGGAGGAGGTCGATGACCGCGTCAGTTCCCATGCCCATATACGTACTGCTGGGCCATAGCGCTTCTCCCTGATGACTTGGAAAGCACACGACCAGTGAGCATCGGACGATGTGGCGTCCGATGCTTCTACGGTCCTTACTTACGGCCAAAGGAACCGGCGGAAGCATGGAAGGTACCGGATCTCAGAGTCCTTGAAATGCGGAAATGAGCAAAGCCTATGGTTTTCGAGCTCCCAAGTTATGGCTTCTGTCGAACCGCAGTCTTCTCATCGTGTGCACCGTAGTGACTCGGCTCGGGCTCGGGACCGACCCAGCCTTGAATGGTGGTTTAGTAATTGGCCAATCTGCACGGTCAGTTTATTCCTCAAGATATCTTGGGCCGTCGTACATACTTTGAAGGAGATGTACACCTCATATCAATGTTGTACAAGAATAGTAGTTAGATTGTTGTGATTCAAATCGCGAGATCAGGATCAGTGAGACCGGTCCATGGGTTGGTCCATCAGTCCATGGACCGGACGTCTACCGTAGCTTCATAGCTCTGATATCCAACGTATATCTCTCTCACAACTTGATTCGATGTATCAAACTGCCTGGACAAAGAAGGGCTCCTCACTACCATCTGATCGTATTCGACCTTCATATTCTCAGCAATCCCCCGCCAAAAATCAATCTAAAAGCAAAGGAAAGCAATCACAGATTGAACCGCCGAAAAGCAGAGAGGTACAACGATTGGAGGCATTAGCCACTGCCCTTAGAGCTTCTACAGGAGAAGATAAAGATCCAAAGGGTGGCTGCTTTTGTCAAGGTGCGCAAAAGCTACTTACTGGAAACATTGGGCGATAAATTGATGATTTTATTCAGCCAGAGTACATGTTTTATCCCCGTATACACCTCTATGCAGAGCGTGCGGTCTGATTCTTTGTACAATCAATCTACCTCAACATGCGTGTCCACATTGCTCCACGCCTCTCCTTACCACCCTCATCCGTAACTCGTTACTAGCGAAACTAGATGCTGAGCTTTCGGATACGATAGCACAAGAGACTCAGGAGCGAGAACGGGCTGAAATTGAAGCTAAGCAGGCTGTTGGCGCGTTTCCTACTCTTTCCGGTACCGGAGCTTCGACAGGATCCCCATCATCCGGATTTACACCTCGACCACAGAGTCAAACACACAAAGTCCTTTCTTTGAATTCCAAAACAAAGAAGGTCATTATTTCCTCCTATACCACTACGCCAGTATCGTCGAGGCCATCCTCGCGAGCCAAGTCAGAGGAGGAGGAGGAGCCGTTCCGGATACCTCCACCCCCGAACGAAGTCAGCTATGCAAGGAAACGCGTGGATCCGAATCAGCCCTGGGCCGATTTGAATGGCTCTGCCGCAATATACATCGCAGTATCAAGAGTTGATGTTGATGAGGACGGTAACCCCAAAGGGAAGAGGAAACGGAGGAATAAGGGGAAAGCTAAAGAGAGCGGAGCCGTCGAAAACAGAAGTAACGTTCTCGCTGAAGTACACGAAGGGAGTTCGAAGATGGATGCTTGAGCAACATCTTAGCAATCTGTCAGTTCTCATCATTCAATGATACCGTGATTGATACTGATGCATAGACAGCCACCAGGAGTATGTAGTTCTTTCACCGTTACACTCATCCTGCGAGCTGTCTATCTCGATTTCTGTGAGGAATATAAGGTAGAAACTCGGAGACAACACGCGTATAGGTCGATGTGTGCCTGTTATTGTCCCTACGTTATGTCTACCGCAGCTCACCTACATCTCCAGCTTGAGTCGACTCGTAT
This sequence comes from Sarcomyxa edulis, assembly GCA_009761415.1. Lineage (NCBI taxonomy): Eukaryota > Fungi > Basidiomycota > Agaricomycetes > Agaricales > Mycenaceae > Sarcomyxa > Sarcomyxa edulis. The sequence goes on from QUOL01000027.1 coordinate 79,120, forward strand.
ATATAATGCGGTGAGTGGTCATAACAAATGCGTTCACAGGAAGTGGTATCTTCTCTATATCAGCATCTGATTGTTTTCTGTCAGATCAAACGAAATTGGCTTGATCCTAAATTCAAGAGACCTGGTTCGAACATCTCGTCGAGGCAAACAACATTCACAAAATTCGAAATGATATCTACAAAGATGTAGGTGGCCCAACGCCGCGTCGCTCTTGATGCTCTTCTCTTAATTTGTCCAGAGACTCAGACATCGCCATACGCACTCAAGAGGGCTCTGCTGGCTGCACAGCGCGTAGTACTTGAGACCGCGCCCAATATGTCCCGTCCACGTCTGTCCTATGTTACCGAGGGTCCATGCTTTTCGCTAAAGAATCTTCTACTGTCACCCATGCGTTTCGAGTCTCTTTGAGTGTACCAGATCTTCAGACGAAAACACCCGTCGAAGTTCTCAAGAAACTGCCGGCTCCGGATCCCTTACACAGCCATACGATCCCTGGACATCGCGACTTCTGTAACGACCTTGGAACGAGCTGCGGGAACAATCTCGAAGCAACAAAAAACAATGGGACGGACAATCTCATGCTACATGGCTCGCTACTGGTGCGGGCCTGTGGCAATTGAACTGGACGAACAACTGCTTCAAAATTTCTTGTGTCAATCCTTCATTCTGCTGCAGGCCATACCGTGACATACACAAACTTCCGGTATGACCGTCAAGGAGACATGTTAGCGCCGTCTGGTGCCCTTCCATCTTCCGCCGATGTCTCTCTTACGGAATAGCTTAGTCCTTGGACGTTCCGTTCTCAAGCGAAGTCCAGACGACAACTGCGTAGAACATCTTCTCCGTATCTGTGGTGAACCTTACGGATGATCCTTCCGATTTCTAAGCCTCTCGTTCTCTCTGTTACGATTCGATCGCGTCCTGCGAACATGGCATGTTGGCTACTCATGTTGATTTCCTCCCAACGAGCTTTCATAGTTCAATCTCGACTTATCTCTTCTTTCAATGCAGATTCCACCGTATGGATAGTTTGTCAGTCAGGTGCAGTCGTATAGGGCGCTACAGGCAATTGCACTTCTACAAGTACGTGAGACAACTCACATCTATACTTGGTGTTGACTCTGAGCCGTCTTTTCACACAAGCGTATTAGGACTGGTGCACCGCACACCATAAAATGACAGGCGGTCCGTTTATACCGCAGGAATAATGAGAATGATGATATATATATCTATATATACTATATCGCAGGTACCCCTACTTTCCTCAAGCCATCAAGGCCTCTGGATATGGCCAGTCTAGCTATTAACGAAACACTGACGACTTCGCAGCTCCTTGATACATACAAGCTTTCCGACATAGCTCAACACAACAGCTGGGCGGGAGGTCGGTGCTATTATTCTTGTCTGGCTCCTGTTCGATTACGCAGTTCAAAAAAAAAACAGTTGCGGCGATGTCATTCATGTTATGGGACACCAGTGAGTTATGGCAGAAGGCCTACAGTGGCCTGGAAACTGATCCGCATAGTTCAGTCATATCCTTCTCCGACGAAGTCAAGTATATCTGGAAGTAAGTCAATACCTTGTCTCCGAGATCTATCTCTTACATACATTCCTTGTGCAGGGGTCCGAACACTTATATCAAACATATGTACCTTCTAATCAGGTATATCCCCCTACTGTCAAACTGCTTAATCCAAATGTAAGTAGGTGGAATTGTCAAACCTTTTTCGACGATGTTTTGAGCCCCTTCGACTCGCAGAATATTAGCAGTATTCGTCATCAGCAATCCAGCTTATAACTCAGCTCGTGCCCTTTACCAGGAGCGTGTATGCCAACATTTAATGATATTTGAGATGGCGTTGTTAGAATCCACAATTGTGGCCGTAGAGCTGATACTTGTGCTTCGCGGTGAGTCTAGACAGTTGTTCGGAGAACTTTTCGTAACCCCCTCCCCCGACACCAGTCTATGCATTGTATAACAGGAGCCATGTCGTTCTCTGGACGTTATGGATCTTATTCCTCGCAGAAATCGTCGTTATGACTGTGTTCCTTGCGAAGGCTATTCCCGAGTTTCACTATACCCCACAGTGCGTGGCTGTCAGCAGTCCGGCTAATTTCATTGGATCTTGGTATGCATAATTGGTGTGTTCGGTTGTGAGATGTCATTTATCCAAAGTGTTTGAATGGGTACAGGTTGTCTTTACTCGCCTTTGAAAGTGTCCTGTTTTTTCTCACTCTTGTCAAATTCACTCGTATCGTTCATCGCGATCGCAGTACTGGTAAACACACTTTTGTGTACACTTTCATTCGAGATGGTATATGGGCCTTTGCTCTGATATTTGGTACGTCCACCGTTCTCGCAGACTTCACCTCCTCGATTAGGCTGACAGCTGACTTTGACAGTCATTTTCCTCACTACTACATTCGTATATCGACTCCATTTCCCAAATCCTCGAGCGAAGGTTTGTTTCGTGTAAGCTGTACGACCAGATGTCACCACTCGACGACTGACATACTTATTTAGTTGGGCCCTTGCCGTCGTATCCTTCACGGTGAGACTTCATTACATTCTACTCAAGGTCACTTCCAAGTCACTTCCATTGACGACCAGTCACATAGGGATCACATGTTTTACTCAATCTTAGACAGCTCACCTCTACAGACCCCAGCAGCTCAGATAGTTCCGACTATGTGTCCACGAATTATGAATTGGCGTTCAGGCATACTGTAGACTCAATGGACCCAAGCCGTCACGCAGGTGGGTTCTTCTATAACAGACTTCAGGATGCAGTCCCTGATGCAGATTTGCCAGTCTCTTCCTCTTCTATGATATAGCGAAGTTGCGATGCGATAATAATTACCACCTCCATATCTGTATAGCGTTATGATTTCCTGACTCTACTCGAAACGGGTCGATAGATAGCCGTATGGCCTGTAGAACAAACTCTATTTCGAGATATCTAATGTGGATCTCTCGCTGCTGCTCTCGTGTTCTGGAGGGAATGAAGACTCTTCAGGGTACCAAGACCCTATCATAGCCGACACGTTTCGCCTACCAGTCTACCACGTCTACCACTGAAGTGTAGACTGCCCCATAGTAGTAGGGGTGCGAAGATGATACGGCACCATGACGCGCGGTACACAAGGGCTCACTTCGTCTATCCATGTGTCAGTGGCGCTGCCGTCATATGCTCTTGTGTCCTTCAAGACAGTTGCGGCATACGTGAGTCAGAATGACTATGTGGATCCAAATAGATCCCCTTGACGCCCAAAGACAAGTGGCGTCTACGTGGCTGTGGTTCCGGAGGCGAGGATGGAAACAGTGGTCGTCTATCGCAAGCTGGAGGAAGGTCTTATCAGGACTGTGACATCCTCTTCCACGGACACCTCATCTGCGTCCTGAGTTCTGATCGGAAGATGAAGGTTCAGATCAGCAAGAGCATCTCGAAGCTCATGTACCGCATTTTCCCCAACTTCTAGCTGTCTTTGAGCGGCTTCTAGCTCCCGTTCTACCCTGCGTAGATTATCAGTATCTCGCGGTGGCGGAGTCTCGTTGGGCGGAGGTAACATCACTGATACGGGGACGGGAGACGGAGGAAGTGGTATGAAAGGAGGATCATCATCTAGGTTTTCCTCGGTGCCGTGAGTTTCCGGTGACGGCGTTCGAGGGGGGAGAAACGTTGTGGGAGAAAGCGGAGTTGCTAGCTCCATGGACATCTCGCCATCGTAATCTTCCAACAAGGAGTCTTGCGGAGCTTCGGATTCGTGCCGATGCTGTAAAGGTGTCAGCAGCTGATAGATGACCAAACTGATATGAGATCTCACCAGTAGTTCTTGAAGACGTTCAATCTCGTTCAACAGTTCTTGTTCTGCTTCGGAACAGGAGTGGACTGATGTTGCGATGCCTCCATGATCTTCTGCTGATTGACTGTTTCGCGCATCAGAATTAATACCAAGAAGTGAGAGAAGGAGGTATCGCGTACCGGGCATCAGTTGGTGCAAGTGGCGGTGGCACAAAGTTCGTATTCGGTTTAGGAGGTTGACTTGGGTGGGCGCTCGGTTCCTAGAATACAATCGTTGTCATCTTTACTAGTTCAGAGTCGTTTTTTCACAAAACGAACCGGTTCTGACTGAGCTTGTCGTACAAGCATTTCCACGAGAGTGATTCTTTCTGTTCTGAAGGCATCAATTCTAGCAGCTAACTCGGAGATCTGCCGATCCAAATCTTGGATAGCTGTAGGGAGATTGTGGTGGAGATTCGCACAGAGGGAGTCGTCGGGGATATGCATGCTATAGCGGAAGCGAGCCAAGTTGACGAGAAGAGGACCTTGACCTTTAGGAGACGAACCTTGCAAGGTTGGTGTTGGAGTTAAGGGTAGAGGCCGATTCTCTGGGTGAGTTACGGTTTCGATTGGTCGTGATACCGTTTTGTCGTCACCGTGCCGATGATCATTATGAAGATTTGTTGTTCGGTGGCCAACATCGCTGGTAGAAACGTGTCGAGTCCCTGAGGAATGCGGTTCAACTCTGCGTCTGGCGTGGTTTAGCTAGATGGTCATCTTTGATCAGACGCTGCAAGCAGTGGCATTGTAATGGACTTACCCGTTCAATCAAAATCTTGATTTCAGCCTCCAACTCTTTGTTTCTGGTCGTGGTGGTATCCAAGATTTTGAGGATCTCGTCTCGTATAGTTGGCTTACGATCTGTAGTGGAATGATCCGGACCTGGTTCTGGGACTTTCAAGTAATCCACGTATGCTTCCAGTTGTGCCTCGCGACAAGCGAGTTGGGCTTGCAAGGCTGTAATTCGACATTCTGCCTCGTCTCGTGTCTTTTGATGAGCCGTCCTCTCGATGTCGCGTTCCTTCCTCAGAGAAGAGATCAGGGCAGATGCGTATACATGCTGCTCATCGTCACAGGCCTTCAAGCTGTATCGAGCAACACGATCGCTCTGTAGAGGATCTGAAGGGCGTGTCTGGCTGATTAGGGTATAGAAGAGTTTGTTGATTGGAACACGGCTTACCTTGGAGACTTGAAAGTCGGATGCGGCTATATGGCCACAAACTATAATCATTGCACGTCTCAACTATACAGATGGGCGTCGAAAATCGTCGCTATATGAGTACGGGGATGAATTTCTCCAAACCTATTGCCCCTCAAGATAAGAAAGCTAGACCCTCACCTTTCTCGACTAGCTGTACAACAGCATCTCGAAGATCGTCTCGTTCGATCTCTGCGGTGTTCAACCTTTCCTTGTATCGTGATAATTTTCGGACAAGTTTTGCGTTGGTTTGGGCTTGTGAGGCGAGTTCGCGGGTATGATTTGATGTCAAGTCATCTAGAGCATCTAAGGCAGCGAGTAGACGACCTTGTATATGGGAAGTAAAGGCGGCGTAGGCTTGAATCTGCAGTTCCAAAGTTTCTATCTGCATCGAAGCGATCAGACCAGACGGGGTTAACGAAGAACATTGTAGACGTACCCTTTGATCTTTCTGAACGAGTACGGTCATATCATTCAAATGCCGTGGACCCATTACAGCCCAATTCCACAGCTACAAAATAACGCCGTCTCGAATGTCTTGGTTGGTATATGAGAACAAGACCGGTGTTTCACGTCTTTCTGGAGTTAATTTGGGTGCAACCGCGTCGATTCTTCTGCCAAATTCGTATTGATCCCACTGTAATCGGAGATGCAGACAAGATTACACACCTTGCTAATGTAAAGACAAAAGAAGGAGGACAATCGTAACTTCAAGTGCAAAAGGGCCGCAGACTCCCAGGGAGACTGGGAAATATTTATTCAGATTTTGGACTGCTTGGCAAGAGCTTCAAGATCACTGAGACGGGGGAACTTTCATCTTGCTTTCATCGACAACAATCCAACCACGATCTGCTCCTCAGACATCACTTGAGCCTCAAGCCTTCTATTCGGAAGGAAATATCTAGGTTGGTTCACTGAGTGCCCGTGGGCCTCGCTAAAATGGCGAAAAGAGCTCCTGTTGGGAATCAGATCGCGAATTTTCTGCACGTTCAGACTAAATTACATCAAGTGCAGCGCAACTATATAGGTACTAGTACAGAGGAAACAAGGAGCAAGAGAAACGCGTCAGTGTTCTTGCGAACATGGATGCCGTACAACGTGTGGACTAGTGCGATAGAGACCCAAGTGGCAAATGGCATCCCTGTGGTATCTACTTCAAACGCATCCAGGGTCGGTCGTCAGAATCAACATTCTTGAAGGAGCTCGTTCAACCGAGCACGTCCCATCAGCTTATTCTTGACCAGTCGGCTTGAATACTGCTCGTCAACGTCAGCGATACCCGTCTGAGATGCAGCAATTATCGTGGCCTCCGAAAAGTCGGTGATCCAGATACGGCCATGTTCGTCAGCAAGTAGGTTGGCTTCCGAAATACTGTCGAGATCCTCGAACACGACTCCTGATTCGTAGATTTTGTCCAATGCATGGTGGAATCCCGACCGTTGATCTTCCGTAAGGCTATATCTAGTGTCAACCAAAATGATCCGCTCTGGAGTGGCAGCGAAAACATACCTGGGGAAGTGCAAACGCTTTCTCTCGGCGAGAGTTTTCCCAACGTTCCTCGTCAAAAGTACCAGACCTTCCGGTTCGGCATGGAAGACACCCAAGACATCAGGAATACAATCGACGACTCCTCTCGAGTACAGATGCGTGTAAATTCCGACCTCGCTCATCAATTGTTTTCGCTGACGACCAAATGCCAATCTGGCGAGGAGGGCATGCCGAAGGAACGCAGTGTCACCTACCTCTAGAGTTGCTTTGTAGTTGAACATGTCGATTTTTTCGTCCAAGATTACCGTGACGCGTGCAGGCGAAACGCTGGGATCTAGGATGTCGGATCGAAAGCCCAATGATCCTTCACGAGTAGACAGAGTCTTTGGGAATACGATCTGGGGACTTTCGACCTTGGATGCCGAGCAGATCATCAGGTACCTACTGGCGTAGACTTCTTTGTAGAGTTTCTATGATATTGATAGTGAGACATCTTCGTAATACACGTTCGAAGACAAACACTGTACCTCTGAGTCCTCTGTGGCGGGCTGATCAGCTTCCGAATCGGTCTGTTCAGTTGCTGAGTCTAGATGATACGAGGACTGAGTCGGGAAAGTCCCATCTATTTCAGCCTGAGTCCACAATCTGGCACGTTCGATGGCGTCGCGCAAAATCGCCATTTCCAATCCGATATGGAGTTTTGCGTAGCCTGGGTCACTGGTCTTGATGATATCAGATACGTAGACAGTCTGTGTGGCGCGATGACGAATGCATATTATCTCGTAGTTTCCAGCATTGTAAACGAAGTATGTCACGTCCTTCTTGACGGCTTGAGACCAACCCTGCGTAAATTATATAAATCAGAGGCCGAATGAATAAATAGAGGGGGTTCACCTGTTGCATTATATGAAGTGGCTTCAGGTCTTCGTCGCCCCGTTTGCGTTTAGTGCCACGAGGAACCTTGTCATCCTTTTGAGGTTCGGGAAGTTGACCTTTGGTAGGGTCGGAAGGGCTAGGAAGTTTGACATCAAGATTTTGTGCATCAAACCCAACTCTGGCCCCCGTGACGGTCCGGAAGGAACGCGAATCCACAAGGGTATAGTGTGCTTTGCAGTTACAATGCATTTGAGACGTACAGCATATCCAACAGAACGTGCCACCGTCCTTGGCCATCTTGACAATGGCTTCAAGAACCTTCTTCGGCGCAACAGTTAGACTTTTGAATTCCCAGGTCGCCATATCGGGGAAGCAATGGAGAACCCTGTCCAGTTCTTGGACAACTTCGGGTGGCAAGGTATCCCGAACTTTGTCCAGCTCGGCGGCGTTTATCTGAAAGTATCCATCTGCGATCGCGTTAATCCTTTGGCTAGTTTCAGGAGTCCACAGAAGGACATCGGACGCGGTAACATGAGCAGTGCAGAATACGAGGAGGAAAGCCATAGAAGGACAAAATTCAGCGGTGGAATTTTCGTACAATCGTACAACACTCTTTTCGTCCTTCATTAACGTGGGGGCTAATTTATACGAAGTTTGAAGTCGGCAGAGTTTCTCGATCAAGATTGCGATGACATTATTGTAGGAATCATCTTTAGAAATTTCCTCGAGAGTTGTATCCACGAGGCTGGATATATCATCGACAAGATTAGGAACATGAATCGTTTTTTTCGCGACGAGTAAGTCGTCCATATGTAGATCGAAGAAGGTAGGCGGTTGGGTGGAAGTCGATTTTGAACCATTCTTAGCACAAGTCAAGTGCGGAGGGCTTGATTGGAGTAGGGTTTGTAGGGTTTCCAGATTGGTCGACATGCAGAAATACGGTGTACAGAACTTGTGGCAAGAGGTTGTTGTGAAGAGGCAGAATTCGAAGGTCATATTCGGACATGTCAGGTTTTATATAATGCCGGAGTTTGAAAACAGACAAAGCAAAGAGAACAATGGGAGATGCGCTGTGGCCCATACGGCTAGCCACTCGATGTAAGTGGCATCGACAGTCGCGCTTGGTCACGGTCATATCGCGCAAATTTCAAAACGCGGTGGCTGTTTTTGGTAAGAATGTCACGACGGTGTCACGGTCTTGTCTTGTCACTCTTGTCTTGTCTTGTGACTTGTGTGATTCTTCTCTTTGTTCCTTTCTTTGACGTTCGTCTTGAAACTCTCTATCCAAAAATTCCGGCCTCATAAGTACTTGAGTACACTAAACAGCTCTCTCGCGCCTTCAAAGTTTGGGATGAATGATGAAACTCGAGCTGTTCTCAGCTACAACCCTCCTCGCCCCGTAATGCACCCTAGCCGTGCCACTCCTGTTCCACCATCGCCGCTGACATTCTATGATAGACACATCGATAAGCAGCTGCTGCTTAGACGAGTCATTACTGGGCCATCTATTCTGCAGTGTCTATCCAGAGCAGTTGATCAAAAACTCGTTGCCCTGCAAGATAGTGGAATCGTGCTTCCGCCCAAGGAACCAGATCCGTACGGTTTCAAAGATCAAGACGATAGAGACGAGTTTGCCCTTGAGACACAAGGGCACAGCGATCCAGACTCTCTGGCGTTGTTCTATCATCGCACTATCGGCCTGATCTGCGACTCGTTGGCCTCCTTACTTGCTATCTTTCCCAGCGCGTCTTCTTCTTGGTTTTCCTTGTTGCGATGGTCCCAAGAGTGCGGAACAGATACCACTGCACAACCATATATAATGGAAGATTTTGCCTTACGATTGACGGAAGTATGCTCTGACGATTCGAAACTACCCGATTGTCTCAGTCAAGACATGAAGAGACTGTTACGAGAAACGGTCAAGCGATATCCCGAATTAGCGACATGGCAAATCATTGATTTGTCAGTAGCGAACGAAAAGGTCATACAGGCGATGGATAAGGTCGCGCCCGCTGTATCCTTCGCATTCAAGACATGTCTTACCACCGGCCATCCCTCTCGCCCAGATATCCCAGTACCCCCGGATGCACTAAAGGTCCCATGGACCATTCCATCGAAGAAAATAGATGTTCCCTGGACACACACGCGATCTCGACACTCTTCAGCATCTGATAACACGAAAACCTCCATGGTCAAGCCCTGTAAACTGGGGACCAGTACGAAGACAAAAAAATCATCTGTTCTCGTTGCGAAAGAACTCATCCAACATGTACGTGCCTTCGATATTGCTACCTAGTAAACCCCTTGTCCTGATCCGAGTGCAGGCCTGGGCGCAATGCACTGTAAAGGACACGACGCTTGTCGTATTCCACTGTGGCACTCTGGAACGTATAGGAGTCCGGGATCGCAAAAACCAAGCGCTTTATCTGACGGACGTCATAGACGTACACGCGTGCAAAGACCCAGCTTACGGCAAACTGCACGTAGGATTGTACATGACGGCTCTCGAAGACACACTGGATCGTGTAAAGCAACAACTCGAGGCGGAGACGCAACGCGCGAAAGTAACAACAGATATCAAAGAACAGGGTCCAAGGCGGAAACGTGTAAAAACCGGCTACGCTCGTCGACGCGGCCGAGGCAAGAAAACTCAAGTACCGAAGGTTGTGAAAGAAGAAGAAGACGACGAAGACGGAGGTGATAGTCAGGCGCGTATGCTGTATTCATCAATGTCCGCGGAAATGTCTTATACCTATCCTCGCGGCTCACCCGCAGGCTGTCTGCACTCATGTTGCGAGTCGGCCGTTGATGCTGCTTTATATCTGCTATAGCACGTACAACTCACCATCCCCGGCGTCCTTCTTACGACTCGGCGTTGCCCCTGCATCGTACCTACCAGGAAAACCGGAGACACATAAGCCGAATCTCAAGTCACCCGGATACCTCCCAAGTGAATATATCACCCTCGTCCTCACTTCCTATATTGGTGCAGGAGCAACGGGGATGGTGCACGATGCTACTCTAGAAATCCAACGTGAGGCAGGGCCACCAATCATCCGGGATGTGGTCGTCAAACTCTCGTTCACTCCGGAACAACGACAACGTCTGCTGCACGAATATTCTATATACCTATGTCTCTCCACCTCTGATACGCCTGGAGTACTGCGGGCGTTTGGCTTGTATGAAGATGTCGAAGGAGGAGCCCTGGCGCTGGTCCTCGAACACGGAGGAATCTCGCTGTGGCATCGAGAAGAGGTACGCACAAATTCTGTAACGGTATCTGATTCGGAACGGTGTGTGTTCGTGGCTTCTTGGTTTCTCTGCAACTCTCTGATCGAATTTGCAGGGAAGCGTTTGTCGCGTGTTTAGATGGTATACATAAGGCTGGCGTAGTTCACAACGACATTCGACCGCCGAATCTGCTGGTCAACAAGGATGGAAAAGTCTTTATTGTTGACTTCGATAAGGCTGCCGTGGCCAACAACAAGCAAGATCTCACTCGGGAGCGTGATAAACTGGATATCTTGTTAGATGGAGAATATACATCAGACTGGTAGCTTTTTACTCACTCTGGATTCTTCACTGTTTGGACTAGTTGTCTCATAAGAATCCCAATGATCACTCTAAGATTTTACGTTTCTCAAGGAAACGACCTCTTGTACTGTTGCAAACTTGTACTCGTAAGCGAATTCCAGAGTGACAACTTCCAAATAAAACAACGAGATTCGGTAAATGCCGGTGCTTTATTTTTAGCGCTCGAAATTCTTCACTGACTCACCGTCTCATACTACCAGCGCTGCCATTTCCATAAATCGGCGTGAATGCCACAGTGCCTGTGTTAATATTTTATCTATCTTGATTGTATTTCTTCGATATTCCTGATGGCTCACATTGACCCAAATGTCACCCCCTCATCCCCCATCGATGACCAACCTACAATTGGTTTGATCGGGATGGGTGCAATGGGAAGGATGTACGCGAAATATCTATCGGAGGCTGGATGGAAGAAGTACGCTATCCTCTACGCTCTCTGCTCCAGTACTTACGTCTTGCACAGAATTCACGTATGCGACTTGCCTCAAAAATTTGAGGCGCTCAAGGCTGAATATGCCGGTCTGTCTATGTATACTCTTGCATATGAACGCCAATTGATTCGTTATATAGGAATCCCAGGAATAAAGGTCTTCTCGACAGGCCATGCCGTCTCCAGGTCTTCCGACTTCCTCATGTACTCCGTAGAAGCTGAGTTCATCGAAAACGTAGTTGCTCAGTACGGACCCTGTACGTTTTCTTGGCAAATCTTCCGCCTTTCAACGTATAACCGCGTTTGTTCTCAGCTACGAAACTGGGTGCTATAGTTGCCGGTCAAACCTCTGTCAAAGCGCCAGAAAAGATAGCTTTTGAGAAATATCTTCCAGAGGACGTCTACATTATTTCTTGTCATTCCCTTCATGGTCCCACAGTAAGTCCTTTGGGACAACCATTGGTGCGTATCTATTTCATGTTAGCCTCGAGACTCGGTAACTAACATTTCCACCCTAAATTTCGACATCACTTTCACTCTCAAACTCTAAACGTAATCACAGATTCTCATCAAACATCGCGCACCAGATTGGGCCCTGACCCTAGTCGAAAGTATTCTAAGATCATTCCGTTCTCGATATGTCTACATGTCCTACGAAGATCATGATCTGGTAACAGCAAACACACAAGCAGTAACGCATGCTGCTTTTCTTAGGTACGTAAATGTTCAACCAAACAAAATGTTCAAATTCCCAACAACGTTTTCATAGTATGGGAACCGCATGGGCTTCAGCTCTATCCTATCCCTGGGAACAAGGGCTTTACGTCGGTGGAATTGAGACCGTCAAAGTCAATCTAGCACTGCGGATATATTCGAATAAATGGCACGTCTATGCCGGTCTAGCTATCCTCAATCCCAGCGCTCGAACACAGATAGACCAATATGCAAAGAGCGCTACAGAACTGTACAAGCTCATGCTCGAAGGGCCTGGAGGCGAAGGAGAAAAACGTCTCCGAGAAAGAGTGGAGTGGGGAAGGACCGTAGTCTTCGGTGTCGATGCTCTGAAGAAGAAGCGAAAGCCGATACTTCTTTCCGAAGATGTGCTAGACAAGTTCAGTCTAGGTCGTAGACCAACTCCACCCGTTCCTGCAGACCTATCAAACGACGAGCCACCATCACCAGCAACACCGACTCGCCTCCCAAAAGCGAATTCTCATTTATCTCTACTTGCCATGGTGGACTGCTGGGCACATCTCGAAATAAAGCCGTTCCTCCATCTATCGCTAGCAGCGACGCCGATATTCCGTCTATTCTTGGGAGTGGCAGAATATCTCTTCCTCTCTCCGCAGTTGCTCTCTTCTGCCCTACATAGTGCTCTACACGATACATGGCATCGATCGGATGATCTCGAGTTCGTGGTAGCTGCTAGGGGGTGGAGTCAGTGTGTTAGTTTTGGGAGTTTCGAGGTTTACCGGAGGAGGTTCGAGGAAACGAGAGGGTTCTTTGACGGGCGATTTGAGGAGGCAGGTGTCCTTGGTAGCGAGATGATCAAAGCTATCATGGAAACTTCTGTGGAATCTGAGGATTAGCTCAAGTTGCGTCGTCATCTTCTCCCCACCCTCCCTCTCATTCGTTACTATATATCCATAAGCCTAATGCACTCTATCATCTTGGCGTCAGCGCATGTGACGAACTCCCATGATGAAAAGCGTAAATTCTGTACCCATCAATAGCGCTCTCGAGTCATTCTTGTCTGTTGATTTCATCATTGATGTTCCCAGGCTGATCTTTCACCGCGCTTTCACGTTTGAAAAGGTAAGGCCTATACCCTACCTCAGTCCCCTTCAAACTCGTATTCAATTTCAATTCTCGTGTAGCTCAAATTTCAGCAAATAGAAATGCTTGACATTCAACAAGAACTCAACGCTCTCTTCGATTTCAACCCTCCATTTCTGAGATGGCAGGATTCCGACGACTTCGATTCGCCCTCGTCAGACCCAGTTCTACCTTTGTCATTCTATGACAAAAATTTGGGTGACAGCTCAGTCCTGAAACGGGTCAGGTCAATGCCATTCCTCTTGGACAGCATAGCCGTTACTGTCGACAAGGCGCTCAAATCCATCAAGGACCGTGGGATTGAACTTCCCCCCATCTCTGACCTATTCATCACACAAGAGGATCGCGAATTTGTGTTTCGCGACGAACCCATCATGTATAGGCCCCAATCCGTAGCTGAGGTATATCGCCAGACGATAGCCAAGTGCTGTAAGACCGTGGCCTCAATGCTGCTGATACACCCCAGCGCGGACTCGTGGCTGTCTTGTCTTGAATGGGAGACATGGCCCTTTCCCTTGCCTGGCGGGCAATCATATGCTCTCGAAGACAGAGCTTTACGAGTGTCGCATCATTTTTCTTCGGATGCAGAGCCTTATGACTTTGGGGAACATAATCTAGATGATGAAAGCATCAACCTACTGCGTGAAGTACGAAGTCAATTCATGGACTTGGCTACTTGGGAAATCCTTCCGATGACTGCAGAAGCCCTGGGACTTCTGGAAAGTATGTCAGATCTTTCGAATGCTGACTATTTCGAGTTCGAGGCGTGCAGAGTCATCACTGATGCCACACGCAACCTACCTATTCGCCCCCAGACTATGGACGCTATTGAAACGCCCTGGGTCATTCCCACTAGATCTCCAGAGAAAATTACAAAAGGTTTCGTGACGGGAGAAGAATCAGTTGACAGACCTTCGAGAAATACACGTTCGCGGACTACGCTACGACCCAGGATTTTGAAAGGCAAGTCTCGAGAGACGAAGCCCAACTTGGACAGCGTTTCGGTTCTTCCACGAAGACGAAAAGGAAAACCCAAGGAGCAGCCTCTGAGTCGTGTTACCGTGCAACGACTCGTTCAACACGTGAGCTGAGCAAGTCATTCTCGTATCCATCTTCGATGTACTGATCGTTCTTGACATAGGCTTGGGCGGAGTCGACTCGTAAAGACACAACATTAATCATCTTCCACGCTGGAAATCTTGAAAGGATAGCCATTCGTCACCGCGAAACTCAGACGCTCTACATCTCAGATCTGATCCATGTCGACACCTGCAAGAACCCGGCTTACGGGAAGCTGCATGTTGGCCTTTATATTACTGCTCTATCCGATGCTATCAATCGTGTCAAAATTATAGGAACCGATGAGACCAAGAGCGTTCGAGGGTCTGTAAAACGGTCTCTGGATGACGCAACTCCTGCTAGCAGGGTCAAACGCCGTAGAATGGCGACTACGAGTGCTCGCCGTATGGCGAGTAGCTTAATAAAGCCTCAAGGAATACAGGTGCTATTCGTCTCTCGGTCTCTTGTTCTTGTACCCAGCCGCTGATAAGTACCGTTAGGACGTCTTCAAAGACATAAGGGCCTGTAAACTTGCTATAGTTTATCTCGATTACGGTGTTCATACTTCCCGCATTCCGGCTTCATTGTTCCGTCTCCAGCCCTCTATCCCGCCACAACGAAGCACGAATATACCCACTCCACGGAAGTTGAAACGCACATATAAGCCACATGAATATATAACCCTCATTGTTGGTCTTAATTTCTCTTACGGTGGAACGGGTATAGTTCACGAGGCGCGACTCGAGGCCCGGACGAAACAGGGTAATTTAACTGTACATGATGTCGTCGTCAAGCTCGCGTTCACGCCTAGCCAGCGTCAGAGACTCTGGTACGAATACTCTATTTATCATCTCTTGTCCAGCAACCGTGTTTCTGGTATCCTCACCGCTATCGGTGTCTATGGGAGTGCGGAGGACGGTGTATCAGCTCTTGTGATGACTCGCGGAGGGACATCGCTTCACTATCGTCATGGTGGTGTGGCAGCATTGACGCCTTCCCAGAAGTACATTTTCTTCTTCCAAGTGTGATTTCTCAATCTGAGTACCGAATTCACGCAGGGCCGCTTTTCTGAAGTCTCTGAAAGAGATGCATAGAGTGGGTGTGTGTCATGGTGACATCCGACTACCCAACCTCCTCGTTGATGACGCCGGTCAAGTCGCTATCATTGACTTCGATAGATCAAAGATCGACCCATCTGCCAACAAGAAGGATTTGGAATATGAGAAACTTAGTCGTATGTTGGATGGCTTCGATGTTGAAACTCCATTTTCCCCTTGAGTTATGCCCTTCTTCACACCATCCTGTTTCATTCATTAGAATCGGAGGTGATGCGTTCGCTCTCTCTATTTCCAATCTTGTGATCTTATTCTTGCGATGCATTGTCAATTTGTTTTCTAGTTTCACCTCGTGTTATTTATCACTATTTCTCATCGCCTTCGAACGTTAACACAAAGGTCTTTCCCCCGACTCCAGCGGAGTCGGAATCTGCTCATAGTATATCAGCTCGCAGCGACGACGGTTTGTTTGAGCGGCTGCCGTCCTCAGGTCCTCCGTCAAAATCTTTTTGTTGGATCTGTAAGGTCCAATCATCCTGAGTTTGGGCATATCCTTCAACAGTCTGGCTTTTTTGCGTTCTAAACAGACGGAGTCGCACCTCATAAAGTCGATTCTTGGTCCAGTCAAAACTCAACTCTACGTGTCCTTGTCTGGGTATCTATGAAAATTTGAATTATATTTTTCTATGTTCCTGATGTTGCCTGAATGACTAGATTTTGATTTAGAACCGATTCAGGATGTCTTTCGACGTCCTCCTCCATCCCTTCGAGGTGAATCCTCGATATGAGGCCACCCGCTAACAACATAACCTCCCTCCGCGTTCGCCCGGGAGACCTCTCGAGCTCGAGCCATGCAAGCCGCGGTCCGGATCTCCTTCCCATCTCACGATCCCCGTACACAATGACATTGCAAAAATACCCTGCGGCATGTCCATTCCTGACCATACCGACGCCCGATCTTCAAATTGCCGCGGCCGCTGGCCGAGATCCCTTCCAGTTGCAAGGCCGTCCTGCTCATCGAAGTATCTAGGCACTTTTTTTCTGCTGAAATAGATTTCCTGCAGAACCTGAAAATCGATATGAAGAAATTGGGCCAGGCTCGATCCTCCTCGATCATGACTGGATCCGGAGGATTTTTGTTTTCTCCAAAACGTGACTTGTACGTGACGTACGCGACAGGACAGGCGACGCGACTCGACTCACTCGAGGAATGCACTTCTCGATTCACTCTCAGAATGGTGTCGGACTCTGTATAGCTTGCATTGGGCAGGAAGACGTTCTCGACGATTGGGCAGGACTCCGATTTTCTATCGTTCTACTTGTCTCCGTTTCTAGCGACTCTGGTAGACGAGGCCTTGCCAAATGATATGACTACGAAATATGGCACCGCTGTGTACTATCATTGAAGGAAGCAGTAGCACCTTGTATTGCCCGATCTCGAGCATCATGATCCCTTAAATCCACGAATGATGGTGAACGGTGGTATGAATTCTAGTCTAGCAATAACATAAAGAACACGAGGGGGTGCACAACACAGTGCGTGTATGAGAATATATAGGGAATAAGATATCGACTAGTATGATAATCGGCTCGTCCGTGTGTGCACCCAGTCTATTATGGGAGGGAAAGTGGTAACCGTATACATATTATCCAGATGAGAGACGGACGGCGTAATTGACCCTAGGAATCGAAATGAAGAATCAAGTGAAAGGAGTGGAGGGGAAGTCGAAGAAACGAACAGATAGAAAATGGAGAAGAAACGAAGAAGAAAACACGAATCTTTTTTCTGGGAATATAACAACACGATGTAGATCCAATAAGATCCAAGTGCTGGACGCTGGGAAACCGTGGTTCACAAATGCAAACGAGCATGTTGACCGAGGTTATCACGTCGACTGAATGACTTGCCACAGTCTGGGTATGGGCAGAGATGTGCTGCCAAAAGACAAGAGTCAGTACGACAGTAGGATGAAGAACTCGAAGACTCACGTTTCTCGTAGGTATGTATACTTCGGACATGTCTCTTCAAATGCTCGCCCCGAACGAAACATTTCCCGCACCCGGGTACCTTGCACATGTACGTTCGCTCAGACAAAGCCGGGCCGGGTTTTCCTTTCCTTGATTTAGATTTGAGCTGCGCCTTTCGCTTCTTCGCGTTTCCCTCATCATCAGAGGCCGAAGATGGGGCGAAAGATGGGGTAGGCGACGGTGATCGGGCGGG
Source organism: Sarcomyxa edulis (assembly GCA_009761415.1). NCBI lineage: Eukaryota > Fungi > Basidiomycota > Agaricomycetes > Agaricales > Mycenaceae > Sarcomyxa > Sarcomyxa edulis. Next base: position 96,719 of record QUOL01000027.1, read on the forward strand.
GTGATTGAAGGAAGACCGAGAGACGTCCAGGTCCTCCTTGTCCATCACTTTCATCTTTCTCTTCTTGCTGGATACGGTCAGCTGAGCATCCTCGCCAACAGCAGGAACCTTCCTTCCCCGACTTTTCTTCGTCAAATTCGGAATAACGATCGGTAACGGAATCGGGTTATTCTTCTTCCTCCTCACACCCCCACATCCCTCCGCACTCCCACTCTCATCGTATTCATGTTTAACACCCCCAAGTCCCAAGACGCCAGTCAATAACTCCAGTCCGTCCGCAGCTCCAATACTGACGTTCCTAGCCTTCTTCCCACTTCTCCTTTTCCGACCGTCGACGGGACCTGGCCTTTTATTCGCACCCTTCTTGGAGACGGAGGCGACGGCCGCAAGGAATTCAGCGTCTGTCTCAGAATCAGGTTCCGAGTCGGCATCATGGTCGTCGTTCTTCGATAAAGGCAATCCATGGGAATCGTACTCGAGTTCGAGCGTGTGAGGGAGAGGAGAAGGGGATAGGGATGGTTCGTATGCAGGATCGCGATCTGAATCAGCATCGTCGCCGACATCGCTCTCGATATCCATGGGTTCGACATCAGAGTCGATCTCCCCCTCAGCGTCTTCATCTTCTCCATCTGCATCTGCATCCTCGTCATCAAAGACTCTCTTCCTCTTGGAAGTCGGAGCCGTCAGACGAGCGATAGCAGCTACAGCTGCGTCTCGTTTAGAACGAGTCAATCGGCGTTGAGTCTCTGCTTCTTCTTCTTTTGTCTGGTCGTTGGTTCTGACATCCCTTTCTCTTTTCGTCTCCCTTTTAACCCTCGGTTTGACTTCAACCTCCGTCTTCGCCTTCATCCTACGCCCGCCGACGGACTGTGCACCATCGTCGCCTGCCCTGAACCCCCGCTTTCGTTTCCTCCCATCCATCACATCGCGGTCCTCATCGGCATAGGCATAATACGCCGATGCAGAACCAGACGCCGATCTCGGAGAGTCCGTCGTCAGATCCGACATATTGATGAAATGTTGGTCCTGGTTCTGCTGCAACGGCGATTGGATGAGAGCCTTTGTGATATCCATACCGTTGCTATCATCGATGGAGTAGGGCAACGAGTGGTTGGATTGTGTTGGGGAGGTATACGAGTAGGCGTACTGGACGTTGGATGCATTAGGTGCGTTCCTAGTTGACTCGGTACTGATCATGCTTAATCCTAGATCGGACTCGGCTTCTGGGGTGTACGGACTCGATGGTTGGGGATAGACGGGTGGCAACTGGTATTCGAGTGGGATGGGATAGGTTCCGGGAGAATTGGACGACGACAAGGTGGGCAGGTCGGTATCGTAATCCAACGCGGAAGGCGACTGGAAAGGTAAGGGTGATCTAAAATTCAGAGCTGATGGGGAATGATAGACGGTGGATGGGACTGTGGATGGGGCCGAGGAATAGTCGAGGTCGTAGTTATCGAGGTTGTCGTTATTGGTGGCGTTGGGATTGGAGGTGGCGTTGCCGTAAAATGGAGGAGTAGGCGTATGGGACCCAGGATCGTAGTACGGGTCATACATCTGGGGCGAGTTCGATCCATATGGATTCGGGGAATGCGAATGTTCTGACAATTCGAGTTCGAGTTCTAGATCGAGTTGGTCCAACGGGGTAGAACTATAGTCGTACGATTCAGTGACCTCTGAGCTTTCAGCGTACTTTGGATCGGGAAGGAGGCCAAAATCTGGAGGATTTGAGTTATTCCAAGACGAGACCGACCTTGGATCGGAATTCGAAGCGACAAGGTAACGTGCCATTTCCTCGTCTGATTGGGATTGATTTAGCATAGGCTCCCCACTCGAGTTGGATAAGAGAATCTGAGGAGGAACCATGGAACGCGGAGTGCTCGATGATTGACCGCGCAAGCCAGACGCGGTTGGATTCGAATTGTTTTGGATGGGCGTGAGGGGAGAAAGCAAGAGACCTATATCCATGGCTGACGGATACATGTCGAACGGAAAGGTATTCATAGTGGAATGGGATTGAGGTGGCTGACGAAAAAGCCACTCAGCCTAGGAAAAAGTAAGACTTTTTGTAAGACTTGGACACTTGGGATGTGATGGTAGATTTCTGAAATATAAAAAAACAAAAGTCTGCAACGAACGGCCGATTTAGACAAGTCCGTTTGAATACATTCCGTGACGTCGTCCTGGGTGGATTGAAAAACACTTTTACCAAAGATCCATATGCGCAGAATGGAAAAACAGAACGACGACCCCGAGAGCGGCCGCGGATGCTCTGAGGATCAGCCGCTGGGTTTGAACTGGGCCTAGGTATCCAAGTCTGGGGCCAACTCAACGACTGGGGGATCATTCTTTCTTGCAAGGCGGAGCTGATAAAAAAAACAGCTTATACAAGTGCAACAAGTGCAACAAGTCCTCATATTTCCCTCTGATTTCTCGGAGCTTTGAATCTCTGATCCAGCGTCAATTAGCCTTTTCAATTTCGCTTATGTACCCATCTAATCAGCGAAGGGTCTAGGCCCTCAGGTCTAATGTTCCTTGATGTGTCATTACGATTGGAAGAGTAGTCGGCGAACATGGCCAATAGATGAATGAGCGGAACAGTGTCAATTCAAATCCCAGTAGATGAAGCCGCCCTCAGCCGCCCTCAGTCTGCACAGTCGGACTCGGATGCATGCGAGACATGGCGGGCCAATGTGGTGGAGCGGCGGAAGGAGATCATGGCAACTAGCAATGAAGAGCGCATGGATACAACGGATACCAAGGGATACCTATTCTGGGTCATCGTCCCAAGTGAGACACCGATCGTGATAGGATTGACCCCCCAAGATTCGAAATCAACGGGGGACTTCCAGTCGCGTCAGAAGGCCAAAATTGTTATCAGCGCCTCTCAGATCCTCGCATTGGGAAGAACAGCGGTCGAAAAATAGCCAATCAATACGACTGACCTGGGACGGATGCAGTTATGGCAGGCGTAAGCCCTGAAAGTCATCCTATTGGATTTGGGGATACGATGCGGGTCCGAATCCGGGACTTCATGACCGGGAGTGGTGACGCTTGGTGACGCAGCAAGTACAGAATTTGAAAGAAAACAACACTAACAAGTACTAGTTAGTACACTTGTTCCCATCAGTTAGCAGGGATACGTACAACAGAGGACGCGGGCTATGCGCCACGAAATGGGGCGACTGCGTACAACTCGGAGAGTTTCGTTGATCTCCCGATTCTAAGACATACGTAGTATGAGCAGTAATGGATCAAAACCGGGACTCTAGAAGCTTGTAAGGTCCGATTCAATTTTTAGAATCAATTCTATGATTGAAGCAGTCAGTAGACTGTAGAATCGTCCTGAATCATCGGCATATGAGACTCACCTTGACGCCGACGAATACCTCGATCCCTTCCTTTCCTATAGCAGTCTCCAGATTCGTCCAAGCGTCGAAAGTCGAAGATCGACAGAACCAAGCCTGACCAAGCAGGACCAACTTGGCGCCGAGTCCCAGAAACGCCGACCTCCAGCCGCCGGCACCCATTCGTAGGACAGAGAGCAGGAGAGGGCCTCATTATGAGCACCCTGCGGTGCCTTGCCTAGACGTATGTGATATGGAAGTGCCACAAGTTGCATGAAATCGAGGGTCGTAGTTAAGCCCTTTGCAGAAAAACTCTGCGAGCTCGGAAAGATGGGAGTCTGGTCGGCATGTCGTACAAATACCATACGGTCGACGTCGAAAGAAGGAGAACGATCCTTCCCGGCGCACCCGAAAAAAAAGAGATGAGGAGACGGGAAGACTCGCCTAGTGAACATGAAGATAAGACTTGCAGTGTACCGGTGGTTGTGCCACCGGGCTTCTTCGGTCTGTGTGTGTATATGACGCATTTCACGAAGTCAAGCATTAGATTGTCTCACTGATGGGCTTTTGGTCAGCCTATCCCGTGATAGAGATAACACAAGTAGTACTCACCATGTGGATTGACGGTGTATGCACCAATCCATAATTATCGTCGAGGCTTGAGGAAAGGTATAAATAGAAATTGGTCCGAGGCGCTATGCGAAGGAATAGAAACTACACTGTCGGATGACGAGATAGGACCCGTACAAGCGAACTTTAGCTCTGGGAGTACTTGAAGCAGATATCGTCGTTGGACTCCGGGGCCTGGCATTGGTTTCTCGACGATGTACAGACTTGGCCAGTGCAACGCCACAAATTGTTATCGTGATTCAACGTCGCCTGCATAGACTATTGCGCGAATGCGCAACAAACGTTCCAATTGAGACAATTTCGAATTCATACCAGAGCCGGGCCCATCGCCTTGAATTTCCTTCAACTGTCAGCAATCAGATGATAGTGAGAGGTGCAGCACACCAAATCAGGCTTATCCTGTATACTGCATTGAACAGCGACCAATCGAATTTGAGAGGTCAAGTCCGGTAGTCCGGAATAGAATAACCATGGCCATGCTAAATTTGCGTGGTCATCGTGTCCGAATGCCCGAGACCTATGGACATCAAAAGGTGACACCCAATTCTTCCATTTGAAGGAAAGACAGAGTTGGGGACATCAAGACCGGAGGAAGGGACCATTTCGAGTGAACCCGATTCCCCTGTGAGAAGAATTACTTTCCGTTCGACGCGACGCGCCTCCGCCGTAAGCTTCTCATAGAGACCGTCCGTAGAAGTCGGCAACAAATGCCTGCATATGTTTGTCGAAGAGTTTGTCGTGCCGAACACAGACATTCGAAGCAGATTACAAAGCTCCCAGGTTAGAGACAACGAGGGATGCGTACAGCACGACCCAGGCTCGTCAAGAAGTTCATACAAAAACAACTGCATCAAGAAGACGACGAGAGCCATCTGGTGCGCGTCGACGCGCTCGGAGAAAATGAGGAGTCATCTCGCATGTGCATGTCATGTGAGGATCCTCGGATTTGAAAGAGAGACCTGCGCTTTCATCAAATTCTGACTTTGGCCAACAACGTCAACTTGTTTTACACCTAGAGAAAGATTCTCGTCAAGTTAGTCCGTTTCTATCCAAAATCGTGAGCACAGACCTGCCTACTCAATGTCCTATCCTTCAGCAACCTCATCTGCTCCCGGTCTGCAACTACGAGCTCGAATAGAGTGTCTTATCACCTTACGTTGAAATTATTGTCGCCAGTGATGGGTGCAATAACGAACGAAACAAATCCTCAAATTCCGATAGGTGGTGTGATCGTAAAAACCGACAAATCCGAAATTGGATGGATCACTTGAACCTGAGGTTTGTTGAGCGCTTGCCAGCCCGGTGACTGCAAGACGGGGCATGTGAACGTTAACCATCATTCTCTCTGTCATCCAGGTCCATTTATAAGAGAGGATGATCCCATCCATCTTTTCCTTCTCGCCATCATGCCAACGATGCTCAAAAAAGGTATACCACCCTCGGAGACATCGATCCCAGAAGAAGAGAAGAATCGACGCGACTCACCTGTCGAAAACTCGAGTACTGATGCTCTAGATATGGATTCAGATGCTGCACTCGAGAAAAGAGTCTGGCGGAAACTCGATGTCTGGATTTTACCCGTCGTAACGATATTCTATCTGCTTTCATTCTTGGTGAGTCCTCCGGTCCCTTAGACTCTTCCACTGAATCGACGCACGATGTACCCCGGGTACTAGTTTAATCGAGAGTGTAGCTCTTGCTGGGTCTTCTCACTGCGCGAGATAGGATGGAGCTAATGCGATCTCTCGCAGGATCGCAGCAATATCGCGAATGCTCGTGTAGCGGGTTTGCAGACCGACCTTAAGATGACTAACCGGCAGGTAATTATTCGCTTGCTGGCCGAAACCTTGAGCATCTCTTGATTCATTCTATCTCATCCAGTATAGCATGGCTCTGACCGTCACTTATATGTTCGTACTCACCTCGTTAGAGGGCTTGTTGGTGTTCAAATCGTAATGCACAGACCCTATATTGTTGCAGAACTACCATCCAATCTTCTACTTAAAGTGAGCTTCAATTTAGTTGTGGAGGACGCTCATTGATTGACAGTTTCCCCTCACAGTACGTCGGGCCTAATCTCATGCTTCCAGCGATGGTGACGATTTGGGGAGTCATCACCACACTCCAGGGTAATCGTCTGTTCGTCATTTGTGCTCCTTCATCTCTAATACGTGTATCCTAGGTGTCGTTACGACCTATGGTGGCCTACTGGCATGTCGCTTCTTTCTCGGATTCATTGAAGGTGCGTTGCATCTCCTCTGTCCAACATCTCCCATCTGACTAGCGATAGGTGGTTTATTCCCCGGGCTCGTGCTGTACCTTTCCTTCTTCTATCCCAGGCGAAGACTCCAGATCCGTATATCCACGTTCTTCGCTTCAGCATCACTCTCTGGAGCGTTCTCAGGATTACTCGCATTCGGCATCATCCACATGAGTGGAGTCGGCAATCGACCAGGATGGGCATGGATCTTCATTCTCGTACGTCCATCGCACTCATTCCATCCTAGTTCAGGAGACACTCACGCACCTCAGGAAGGGATATTTACATTCCTGTTCGGTGTCTTGTCGTTTTTCTTACTGCCGCACTCACCTACCAGAGCCCGTTTCTTGACTGATCGAGAGAGGCAGTATGTCAATGCACAGCTGAGAGAAGACGGTGCTCTGTCTCGGGATGAGAAAGGAGACAGCTTCAATTGGGTCGAGATATGGAGGTGTCTCAAGCTTCCTCATGTTTGGATGGTCGCCATTGCGTTTTTCTTCGACGGTACGTGAGACCTTATTTAATTCTGATGTAAGACTGAAGGATCCAAATTGCAGGGACTACCTGTAAGTGCGATTCGTTGGCTGCCAGAAATGTGTATCACTGAATTGAAGATAAAATCAGTATATTCGCTCGCCTAGTACGTGAAGCTCTATTCGTTTCACAACTTACACTGATCTACGCTATAGCTTCGAGCCTACTATAGTCCAAGGTCTCGGCTATACTGCTGCTCGTGCTCAGTTGATGTCGGTCCCTCCTTTCGCCGTGTCATTCTGTTGTAAGTGCCATATGTCTACTTCATCGCCAGGTGATTCATTGGTTCTTATACGCTCTAGTCGCTCTCATCTCTGCCTTCCTCTCTGATCGTTATCACTGCCGAGGTCTCACCTCCATTCTTTGTGGGGTCTTGTGCCTCATCGGCTTCAGCATGTTCCTAGGTCAGAACTACAATTTCCTTACATTTCTCGGAGCCTATGACTCATCAAATTCTACTACAGGCTCGAGTTCGAAATCAATTCAATACGGCTCCCTCTTCTTCTCCATAACAGGCACATACGGCGCAGCCCCCGCCCTCTCCACATGGAACTGCAATAACGCCTCTCCCCACGTCCGACGTGCCACCGCTGTAGCTCTCGGTTTCATAATGACAAACTCTGGTGGCATTCTAGCCACTTGGCTACTGGGATCGCTATCACCTGCTCCAGCGTATACGAAAGCTTCCATCGTATTTGTTGTTTTCTCTGTGGGGATTATAGTCTTTTCGGCTTTGAATCTGTGGTATTTGTGGGACCAGAACAAGAAGAAGGCTGTCATTAGGTCGACTCGGGGGAAGGAGGAGGAGAAGGAGGGTTTGGGAGATCGGAGTGCTTGGTTTGTATACATCTATTAGATTCTTGCTAGATCCATGCAGCCATTTGGCGTAAAAAGGGAAATCTTCGGGAAAGAATGGGGGCAAGTAATCAGAGCTATCGAGAAGAACAGTAATATGTGATTAGTCAGAGGTGTAGCCTCCATGCAGCAATGCATCCAGCTTTCTGCGTTCCCGAGCGAACAATTGCTCATCTTGGGTCAGCTCAGCCTTGTCAAAGTCAGCAATAAACACCTTTCCATCTTTGTTGACGAGTAGATTTGGCGGCCGAATATCGTTGTGCAACACATTAGCTTTATGAATGCCATCTAAACATGCAACAAAAGCTTCCCTGAAAGACCTGTCAGCGAGCAGCGAGACGGCATACTTGGACGACTGAGAGCCGTGAAGACATACTGTTCCGATTCAGAAACTGTCACACGATTCGTGCGTACTTCTTCCCGATGCCACAGCGAGGTTCCTCCATGTTCCAAGATCAGAGCCAGGGCCTCTCCTTCAACATCTTCGAACAGACCGAATGCACGCAATATCCCAGGTGCATCAGTGTCCAAAAGACGTAGATATATGGAGTGTTCGTGCTCTAGACGCTTTCGTTGCTCAGAAGTGAACGAGAGCTTGACGACGACATTCCGGATGAGTGGCGGCCCTTTCTCGCGCCGAATTTCAAGCGTAGCATCGTGGACGATCCCCGTCGCTCCAGAAGCAATATATGAGCTAGCGACGAGTGATATACAATCGTTTAGAGAATATGGGGTCTTCTTTATCTGCTGTGCATGCTTTTTGACGATGCATTCAGAGAACACTGCCGGGGATACGGTGAGTCGTAAGAAGGACGCCGGCGATGGTGAGTTGTATGTGCTATAAGAGAGATAAAGTAACATTAATGCCCGGCTGGAAGCTTCGTCGTCAAAAGTCTGAGAACAGAAAAGGCCAGCATGAGAAATTCTGAGACTATCGGTGATACAACCTACGTGCCTGGATGTCGTTCTTGTTTTCCAAGTTCTCTTCATCCGCGTCCTTTCTTGGTTTGTTTTTCTTTCCCTTGGTGCGTCGACGACTGTAGCCAGTCTTTGCGCGTTTCCTTTTCAGGCCTTCGGCGTCCACTGATACTTTTGCGCGCTGCGTCTCGTCCTCGAGTTGCTGTTTGACACGATCCAATGCGTCTTCAAGAGCTATCATGTACAACGCTACGTGCAGTTTTCCATATCCTGGGTCTCTGCATGTGTGGATGTCAATGACGTCTGTCAGATAGAGCGATTGGTTTTTGCGATCCCGAACACCTATCCGTTCTAGATTACCACAGTGAAATACGACAAGCGTTGTGTCTTTTACGGTGCATTGAGCCCAAGCCTGTTATTAGATCAGGGTCAGGACTTCACAGTGAACCAAGACTAGAAAAATGGAAAATGAACTTACATGTTGAATGAGTTCTTGAGCAACGCGAACGGATGATTTGGCCTTGGTACTTTTTATCGGTTTACGTGGAGTCACTAATGTTGTTGAAGGCGTTTGCATCAATGTATTAGCTATTGCAGCATCTTGAGAACGTGTGTTGATCCAAGGCGGATCTACTTTCTCTAATGGAACGGTCCATGGGATCTTTGGCGCGTCGAGAGGCACTGGAATATCTGGGCGAGAGGGATGACCGGTGGCAAGACATGTTTTGAATGGGAATATTGAATTTGGGGCGACCTTATCCATCGCCTTGATGACTTCTTCGTTCGCCACCGATAACTGTATGATTTGCCACGTGGCTAGCTCAGGATATCGTTTGGATGCCTCTCGCAAGAGCACCTTCGTGTTCTGGTCGAGGCAATCGGGTAATCTCGAATCATCGGCACATGTGTCCACTAATCGAAGAGCAACATCTTCCATAACATATGGATGTGCGATGGTTTCCATTCCGTGATTCCTGGACCAGCGGAACAGAGAGAACCACGAGGAGGAGACGCAAGGATAGATGGCAAGCAGCGATGCCAGAGGCTTGCACGATGTCGAAGTCGTATGTCGATAGAACGCTGCCAAAGAGTTCACATCAGAAAACGTTTCTCCTTGGTGAGCAAACTTTGTAGCGGCATCTCGGCGGGTTTGAGACACAAATTCGCCAGACTCCTTGGACGGTAGAACTCCATCATTTTCCAGAGCGACAAGTTTCTTATCCACGGCATCAGCCAAGCTTTTTCGAAGAGAGGGAATGCTGTATAATCGTTTGAGAAGTAGGCGTTTGTCGATATGTTTATCGTAGAATGACAATGGCGTCGGTGGAACAGGCGCAGGACCACCGGAGTCTATTTCGAGACTCGGAGGGTTGTAATTGAACAGAGATTGAATTTCGTCGTGCATTTTTGAGCTGGAACAATGTGAAGATCAGAAGCTCGAAAAAATCTGTGAAGGACGCGTTCAGTTCTAAGACGAAAAGTTACAAGAGAGCCGTTGTTCGGCCAATTCGGCCCAATATTACAGTGGCCGTCACAAGTAATGGACCACTTGTCACTTTTTCATTCTTTCTCCGAAATCTCTGAAACCTCGTTTGCTCTTAGATTCATGTTAATATATTCAGCATTGTATAATACTTGTATATCCAAATATCGAGTCCATGAGTTTGTGTTGTGAGGACTGAGCGAGAAATCGGCGCGGAGTTTCGGACTTCGGGATCCGTTTCTTTTGCCCGATCGTACCTCGCCACACTCTTACTACAAAATAATCATCACACAATCGAACTTTCGTATTATGCTACCACTATATATTTCCCTCTGACATGGTCTACACTACACCAACAAAAAAAGCTCGCATCATCCAGTTGAAAGATCTCGGAGCCTCAAATCGTGAGATTGCCAGCAAATTCGGAATCAGCAACTCGACAGTCTCTCGAATCAACAATCGGTACCGAACTTCCCGCGATTTCTACAATATCAAGCCTAAGCCTGGTCGTCCGCATAAACTAGGTTCACCCGAGATTCGTATTGGTGCTCGTATGCTTGCAACAGGGTCTGCCCGAGATGCTACAGACCTTCAACGCAAGTGTTTCCCGGAGGTCAGCGCCAGCACCGTGCGTCGTCACCTGGATGCATATGGCCTTATGGCATGTGTGCGTCGTAGGAAGCCACTTTTGACCCGAGTGCATAAGCGGAAGCGCCGGGATTGGGCAAATAAGTTTGGAAATTGGACGGTTCAAGACTGGCGAAAAGTTTGCTTCTCCGATGAGAGCAAATTTAATTTGTTTGGGTCAGATGGGCGCAGGTATTGTTGGAGGAGACGAGGGGAAGCGTATGATGACCGGTTCACTCAGAAAATGGTCAAGCATGGGGGAGGGCATGTGATGGTATGGGGGTGCATCACTGCACAGGGTGTTGGGCAACTTCATCGCATCGAAGGAATTATGGACGCCAACCGATACATCCAAATACTCCAGAAATCATTTCTAGGGACCCTCCACAACCACCACATAGAGCCCACAGAAATTATTTTCCAGCAGGATAACGACCCGAAACATTCTTCGAAACTTGCTCAAAATTGGTTCGACGAAAACGAGATCGATGTTCTTGACTGGGCACCCAGCTCGCCAGACATGAATATCATAGAGCATGTATGGGCCTATCTTGGACGCATGGTATACTCTCGAAACCCGTTGCCTAGAAATTGTGAGGAGTTATGGGCCGCACTTCAAGAGGAATGGGGTAGGATTGATTCGGACTATATTTCAAAGCTTTACGACAGTCTTCCGGAGAGGGTGGCAGCACTGAAGAAGGCCAAGGGTGGTAGTACTAGATACTAAATTTCAATAGTCTGTTGTTCCCCCAATGAAGATATTTTGGCATCACAAAGCTTTATGTGTCATAAGTGCAAAAGTATTGGACCTCATATAGAAATTTTGTTTCCTTTCTTCTCAATGGATATTAACCAATTCTCAACATCCATGTATCCTACTAATAGCTCACACACAGTATATTCAAAGGGAGGTAGTTTAAGTGGTGGAGGGAGGAGAACGAGCACGCGAGGTCGTGTTGACTCGCGGCCCGTCACGTGGTCCATTACTTGTGACGGCCACTGTATGTGGTGACTTTTGATAGCGTGACGAGTGTGACAAGCAGTGGGTCATCCGACTCTCGAGTCTCGACGTTGTGGCTCAGTCCAAATTTTCCAATGAGTAAGGTATATGGAGGTAATAGTGTAAGTATGTTTCTTGCAACAATTCGAAGGACACATCAAGGACATAGACTACGGGGTAGGTGGATCCTCATCGAAATCACCGTCTAGTATACGTGCAAGCATGACACGCTCCCTGGCGACCTTATTACGGGGAGTATTCATCTTGGCTCGATCAAAGTCAATGATAGCGATGTCCCCGTCATGGTGCGCGAGCAAGTTTTCCGCTCTGAGATCTCCATGACGCACACCCGCCGCATGAATGTCTTTCAACGCCTTCAGAAATGCAGCTCTGCAGACAGGCAATCAGCAGCAATAATCAAAGGATGATAAGCATGGGAGCCTACTTCTGAGCAGGAGATACCAGGGCGTTTATGCCACGATCATGAATAGAAGGTCCTCCCCGAGTCAAGACAAGGGCGGCCACCTCCTCCTCCGAGTTTTCGAACAAGCCAACGGCAGTCAAAATCCCAGAGACACCTCTGGCGGACAAATGACAGTAGACAGAGTATTCGTACCACAATCTCTTCCGATGTTCAGCAGAAAACGAGAGTTTCACCACGACGTCGTGAACAAGGATCTCTCCCGTCGATGGCTCGAGCTCAAGACGGGCCTCATGAACAACCCCCATCGCACCCCATGAGATCATAGGGCCAACAATGAGGGATATGCACTCATCTGAGCGGTAGCGCTGTTGTCGTTTAGGCGGAGGAGGTCTAGGATCAAAGCCCCGCGCTTTGTCCGGTGGAACAGCAGGTTCTACGCGAAAAGTTGTAGCTGGAACGGGGGAACTGTATATTCCGAATTCAAGATATATAAATGCAAGTTTTCGGTTCCGGGCGACTTCCAGGACATCCTAGGTGCCCGTTATTAGATAATAGCCAAACTGTAGGGTATAGACTCACCTGGCTGCTATCTTTCCCAGCACTTCCACGTTTCCTTTTGATCCGTTTGACTTTATTGGTGCGACCATCGTCTGTAGACGCCCTTTTCCGACGAGTGCTAGAGCGCTTAACAGAACGATATGATTCAGAACCAAGTGCAACACGGTTTATCGTGTCTTGAAGGGCTGTGATGTAAAGGCCAACGTGCAATTTTCCATAGTGGGGATCTGCGCAGGTACTGACATGAATGAGGTCTGACAGATACAGAGTCTGAGATTCACGGTGACGTATGCCAATTCTCTCGAAATTCCCCGAGTGGAATATTATGAGTGTTGTGTTTTTACGAGTAGATTCAGCCCATGCCTGTGATTTATTCGGTCCGAGCGCAGAAAAGTAGAATAAGCGGCAAACTGCTCACATGCTGTACGAATCTTTCCAATGTGACACTGTTCGGAGGCAGATCCTTCTTTCCCCGCGATTTTCGAGTGTTTGGAGAGAAAATGGCAGGCGTTGCTCTAGGTCTCAGGTTCCTCCACGGTCCATCTTTCGAGACCTCAGTATATGACCCTGGAATTGTCCACGGTGTTGTGGTAGCATCGGGAACATCTGGAGTGACGAAGGTGTGGTTAGAACGACCAGCAGTCCGAAGGATTTCCGGAGAGAATGAATCAGAGTCCGCAAGCTTCGCCATGTCCTTTAGAAGTCCTTCATCCTTTTCGGACATAGAGACAATCTCCCAAGTGGCTAAATCAGAATAGCCCCGCACAGACTCTATCAGCTCCGCTATAGATTTTGCATCCATACATCCGTCCATACTACTGACCGCGCGCTCGGTATAGAGTACTCCGAGCAGTCTAAGAGAGGCGTTCTCCATAGCATAGCAGTTACCGCCAGTAGGCCTTTCCGTATTTTTAGTCCATTCGAGGGCATACTCCCACTTCGGACCATCAGGGTGGACAACGAGAGTTGATGCGACAGGCAGGCAAAACGTAGAGGTGGTAGATTCATAGGAATCAATGATGGAGTTTATACTGTAAACGGTAAGTCCCCGTGTACATTCGCGCATCTCGTCTGTGTAGAAATGGCCCTCCGTGACGGGCGGTAGATGCAATCCACGGTCCTGAACAGACTTGAGAGCGCTATCGACAGTACCAGCTATATCCGTCAGCAGGGTAGGCATGATTCGTATGCGTTTGAGACATGTCCTATCGCTGAGGTGCTTGTCGTAGAACGACAGTGGTGGTAATGTCGATGTCGCATGATGAGTGACAGGAGCGCGTTTCTTGGGCGGCGCTAAGGGATTTGGGTTGAAATTGAAGAGAGAATGCAGTTCTCGGTATGTTTCCGAGTCACAATCGGAATGCATCTGAGGTGGATGATAGACTGCCAGTTAGCATCACGAATCAGTCATCGTTGTATCTGAATGTATGGAAGCGTACGTTTGAGCGGAGCCTTACCAGACCTTCAGATATTGAGACTGCTACTAGCTGCTACTAGTACAGAGGGATCAAAAGTGTTCTGCATATCGCTTGCGTCTTGTTTCAAGCGACAGTGGGTCCGGATGGGAACTTGGAAGAGCTCAACACGTGCTAGGCACGTGCACGACTGGGACCTCATACTATCACCTGACTAGAGTTCAACAGCGGACTACTTAGTATTGTAAGTGTGTTTCTTGCAAGATCAGATGCGAAGGACACATCAAAGACATAGACTACGGGGTAGGTGGATCCTCATCGAAATCACCGTCTAGTATACGCCTAAGCATGACACGCTCCCTGGCGACCTTATCACGGGGAGTATTCATCTTGGCTCGATCAAAGTCTATGATAGCGATGTCCCCATCATGATGCGCGAGCAGGTTTTCCGCTCTGAGATCTCCATGACGCACACCCGCCGCATGAATCTCCTTCAACGCCTTGAGAAATGCAGCCCTACAGGCATGTGATCAGTAACATAACTGAAGGATGATAAGCAATGAAGCCTACTTCTGAGCGGGAGATACGAGCGCGTTGATGCCACGATCGTGTATAGAAGGTCCTCCCCGTGTCAGGACAAGGGCAGCCACCTCCTCGTCCGAGTTTTCGAACAGGCCAACGGCAGTCAAGATTCCAGAGACACCTCTCGCGGACAAATGGCAGTAGACAGAGTATTCGTACCACAATCTTTTCCGATGTTCAGCAGAAAACGAGAGCTTTACAACGACGTCGTGGACAAGGATCTCTCCCGTCGATGTCTCGAGCTCAAGACGGGCCTCATGAACAACCCCCATCGCACCCCATGAGATCATAGGGCCAACGATCAAGGATATGCACTCATCTGAATGGTAGCGCTGTTGTCGCTTAGGCGGAGGAGGTCTAGGATCAAAGCCCCGCGCTTTGTCCGGTGGAACAGCAGGTTCTACGCGAAAAGTTGTAGCTGGAACGGGGGAACTGTATATTCCGAATTCAAGATAAATAAATGCAAGTTTTCGGTTCTGAGCGACTTCCAGGACATCCTAGGTGCGCGTTATCGAACGATACCCAAGCTGTACGATATAGACTCACCTGGATGCTATATTTCCCAACACTTCCACGTTTCCTTTTGATCCGTTTGACTTTATTGGTGCGACCATCGTCCGTAGACGCCCGTTTCCGACGAGTGCTAGAGCGCTTAACAGAACGATCTGGTTCAGAACCAAGTGCAACACGGTTTATCGTGTCCTGAAGGGCTGTGATGTAAAGGCCAACGTGCAGCTTTCCATAATGTGGATCTTTGCATGTACTGACGTGAATGAGGTCTGACAGATAAAGAGTCTGAGATTCACGGTGACGTATGCCGATTCTTTCGAAATTCCCCGAGTGGAATATTATGAGCGTTGTGTTTTTACGAGTAGATTCAGCCCATGCCTGTGATTTATTCGGTCTGAGCGCAGAAAAGCAGAATAAGCGGCAAACTGCTCACATGCTGTACGACTCTTTCCAATGTGACACAATTTGGAGACAGATTCTTCTTTCCCCGCAATTTGCGAGTATTCGGAGAAAAAACAGTGGGCTTTGTCCTCGGTCGCAGGTTTCTCCATGGTCCATCTTTCGAGATCTCAGTATATGATTCTAGTGGAATTTTCCATGGTGTTGTGGTGGCATCGCGAACATCTGGAGAGACGAAGGTGTGATTCGAACGGCCAGCAGTCCCAAGGGTTTCTGGAGAGAATGAATCGGACTCCGCAAGCTTTGCCATGTCCTTCAGAAGCCCTTCATCCTTCTCGGACATGGAAACAATTTCCCAAGTGGCTAGATCAGAATAGCCCTGCACAGACTCTAGCAGCTCGGCTATAGATTTTTCGTCCATGCATCCGTCCATGGCATCGACGGCGCGCTCGCTATAAAGTACACCGAGCAGTCTCAGAGAGGCGTCCTCCATAGCATAGCATTTCCCACCAGTGGGTCTGTCAGAATGTTTAGTCCATTCAAGAGCGCGTCCCCATTCTGGCCCAGCAGGGTGGACTACGAGGGTTGATGCAACAGGAAGGCAGAATTTAGCAGTGGTAGTCCGATAAGAATCGATCGTGGAGTTCACATTGTAGATAGTAAGTCCCCTTCTAAATTCACGCATCTTCTCTGTGTAAAAAGACCCTCCCGTGACGGGTGGTAGATGCAGTCCACGCTCTCGAACAGATTCGAGGGCGCCATCGACGGTACCAGCTATGTCCATTGACAGGGTGGGCATAATCCGTATACGTTTGAGGCATGTCCTATCGCTGAGGTGCTTGTCGTAGAATGACAGTGGTGGTAAATTTGATGTTGCATGATGGGTGACGGGTGCGCGCTCATCGGGTGGTGCCAGCAGACCCGGGTTATAGTCGAACAGAGATTGCAATTCCCGGTATGTTTCCGAGTCACAATAAGGATGCATCTGAGGTGAGATAGTTTTGCATAAATCGCATCGCGACTACGAAGCCGTCGCCGTTGTGTCAGAAAGGAGGAACGTACTTACCATTGAAAGGCCTCCTATAGCTAGATCTTCGGATTGAGAGTCTGAAGGGGCCAGTCGAAGAATTCAAGCTTCTAAGTAGTTGCGTTTTGATCATGCGGAGGAGACTGGCCAGCTTGAAAACCCAGACCACTGTGCCACCAGACACGCGCCAACATATGTGAATGAGTATATACTTACACTCACACCAGGTCAAGGATTCAGCTGGGATTTAGCATTCAGGTTCGGTGACGGTACATAGACTATTACATAGGCAACATCCAGACGTCAAGACTCCTACCATCCGATTCGGTTGTGAAGTTCCAAGTCATAGATCGGAATAATACACATCATCCAGGCTACAAGTGTGTCAGAACGTCTTCTAACTCGAAACGCTCGTTGTCCATTTCCTTCTCTGATCTTGACTTAGGTTTTGGTTTGCGGCCAACAACTTGAATGACCTCATACTCCTCGTCCGTTATCTTGTTCATCTTCGTCTCCTTGACCGCCTTAGTGAATCCAATTATAGCGACTTTTTCGCCATTGACAAGGAGATGATCCAGAGAAATTTGACCATGGAGAACGCCAGCATCATGGATTGCTCTCAGCGCAGCGCGGAATTTGTTTTTGGTAGTTTCAGTGATGGCTCTGTTGGTAAGTGAAGGTCAGAACAGGTCAAGGTAAGTGTAGAAGATACATACAGTCCAGTTTGAGAGGGTGATCCATAAGTGCTCATGACCAGTGCAGAATAATTGTCGACCTTCGGCGTCGTCGGCGGAGAATCAAAAAATCCAATGACGTCTACTAGATCCTGGACATTCTTGTCCTTGAGAAAACGGTAGATCTTAGATTCATGAAAGAGTTGTTCCCTCTGATCCTCGTGATACGCGAGTTTGACGACGACATGTTGGTCCAGGTATGCAACGTCTCCGAAAGAGAGTGTGACGTCAAAAATGAAGCTATCGATACGCTTGCTGATTGCGAGATGGAGTGGAGGAGAACTTGAAGCCTCAGGCAGTGGAACCAATCGCGGATTTCGGAGAAGCTTAAGAGGCCTTCTGGCGGTGAAATTGGGTATCATGCCTATGATACCACGCGCGCTCTTTGCAGTGTACAAATGAACAATGCTGACATCACGGGCGCGCTCAAGGATTTCCTGTTGGAAGTAATGATTATCAACTCAGAAATGATTCGTTCACTTCGAAAAACTTACTAGTCTTTGTTCTGGCATAAGCCCATCCTGCTCCCACGTGATTCGGGTCCAACTGTGAGGAAGATTGTGGTTCTTTTCAGCCTCTTCCAATTGCCGTGTACGATCTATAACGTCCTCGAGGGCAGCAATAATGATCCCAACGTGCAATTTTCCATAAGACGGATTCTTGCGCTGTGGTGAATAGGACGCCGAGGAGATATAGAGAGTTTGGGTTTGACGATCACGAACGCCAATAATTTCCCAGTTTACGGAAGTCAACACAAGCAGAGTAGAATCATGCTGCACAGCTTCGGCCCACAACTGCAATTGGCGGAGAAATCAAGTACGACACACGGCACGAGCAAATGAGAACTCACCTGTTGAATCATGTGAATTGCGTGAGTCCTCTCCCCTTTCGAAGGTGATCGACCACCGCGAGATTTACGTTTTTTAGCTTGCGGAGTAGCGTCCTGTTGCTGCAGCCGTTCATAGTGCTCGGTCACGGAAGAGGCCCAGGGAGTGGACTTCGCGTCATATCCCATCTTCGCGCCTTTGACGGTCTTCGACCCGTACTTTGTCTGGCAGCTAGTACCGCAGTCTTGAAATATACAGTGCTCCCAGGGAAAAAGATCGGGCTCTTGACCTAGAGCTTCCACAGCTCTCATGAACCCTTCTTTTCCTGCTTTCAGACTCTTGAACTCCAAAAGCCCTATCTTGGTCTCCGGAAAGTGTTTCTTGACCAGGCCTAGGACCATCCTTTTCTCATCACTGATTGACGGCGCAGTACACGGCTGAACAAACTTGAATGTACCATCGGGAGTGGCCTCACTGCCACCTACAGCTCCAGTGAACGACAGCAGATTTTCAATTTCAGACGGCTCGTGAGCCAATGCGAGTGCGGAGGCGATTGTAGCACATTGTCCGGCTATCAATGTATAGACTTCGGACACCGTGTTTTCGTCTCGCATCGTCAAGACAGCGCTCTTTTTGAACTCCTTCGCCCAATTTTCCTGGAGGGCGCCGAACTGGGGGGCAGGTTTGCATCGGTCTTTGAAGTCGGTAAAAACATTTTCGGCAACCTTTGCAAGAGCAGCTGGCAGTGAGGGAAGATGCACCAAATGCTTGAGGATGAGAGAATCATCCAGGTGCTTATCGAATAATTGTGGTGCACGCGTATTCTGCGACGTGACATGATTCGGTCCGATCACGAGAGGTGGAGGGTTCCAGGCGAAAAATGCCTCAATTTCGTCGTAAACAGATGTCATATTGTTTGTTGGATGAAGTATAATGATTAGATGTGGAAGTACGGGTTGAAAACGTAGAATTGTGTCGAAAGTTGGCGATGAGAGAGTGTCGAGAAACAAGGAATAAAGATTCAGAGAGCCTGCCAGAGGCTTGAGAGATGAGATGGTATGAGTTTATGACCGGTGGTGGTCATTTTATAAGTATTGCACGATGCGCAACTCCGAAGCTGGACAAAACAGAGGGGTTTTTGTGGTGTACCGAGCGACCTTGAGGCCTACAGAACATAAAGGATAATAAGACAGGACCAGATATGTCTTGATCGTAGCATCACATAGCCTTCAATGTAAGGGCAACACGGGATGGTCCATCATATTTCTTGTTATGGGCGCTTGTAGCCGTGAGTACTAAGAGTACATACGAGGAAATCGTTCAACGACGGGAAGTTAAGAAAATACACCAAAAGACTCACCTGGATTGAGCCATAACAGATCTGATACAATAGTCAGAACGCTGATTCTGACAAAATGGGCCCGATAGACCTTTCGGTCATCAAGAAGAGCGGTGTTTTCATCATAATAAAAGGCACAGTTCTCGTGTCAGAGATAACGTTGGAGAAAATGGGTCGACAACAATGACGGTCGGTGTTGCAGAACCCTCGCATGAATAATAAGTATCGGCAGAGAGTAGACGGCTTGAACCGCCAATCATTCTCCATGCTGTTGTGAATACGTTTATCATCTAATCTGTGTCCTGGGTGAGTCTTGGAACAATCTCCGATAATATGAACTGAAAGGATACAACCAAATGCGACGCGGATACTTCCCACTCTTATTGAAGCACACATCAATTTAGCCAACCCAACGCGAACGCATGCTCGCCGATCTATTCTCGAAGACAGTTATACTATGTGGTCTCCGCGCACTTTTCCGCAAAGGACCCCGCACGAAGGACTTGGCGTGATTATCCAATATCGCCTCCAGACGAATAGCTTCTGTCAAGTCCGCATGAGTGGGAAGTAGGGGGCGCTTGGAGTCATTCTCAATGAATAGGTTGACAGTGTTCTCGTATATCAACGTGAATAGAGGCTGTCCATACATCACAATGAATACCCACAAACAGCTCAAGGGAAAGCGAAAGACTCACGTTACCCGAAGACCCAAATTCTGTCAACGCATCTAGAAGTGCAACGGCGGAGAAGAAGTTGCCACCACCATCCATCTTAGGTTCGAGTATTATCGAAAGACGAAGGATTCTATCCACGTAAACACGAGAGGGGCGGAAGGCCCAATTGCGGGAATACAGGGGGAGCATGTATTTCTTGAGATCTGTATCATCGATAGACTCCAGGTCGTTTGGGAGTGTGGCATCGGATAGGGAAGGTATAGGTGGCAGGGGGGTATTAGATTCGACCGAAGTGGAGTCTGCGCTCTGATCCACAACGTTTGGGAAAGGTGTACAATGTAGGGCGATGGAAGAAGCTTTCAGCGCCAGATTTACTTGTTTAGGTATGGGAGCGGTACCGTCGGCAATTTCTTGAGCGAAAATCTCATCGGAGAGCATAGCGAGCCGTACATCGTTCAAAGTGAGGACAGGATGGGTATTCAGACGTCCAGTGTTGGTATGTAGTTCAACAATGCAACCGGCGACAACTAGTTTGGTGGGTGAGTGCTTTGAAGAGAGAAAACGGCTATGTCAACAATTTTACAAGGAAGATGAGGACGACACGCACTTTTTCTTCGACGGCCAGAGTTAGCAATTTCCTGGCAAAGGCGAAAGCGTTCCTGGGTGCTTTTAAAGTGTATTTTCTTCCCAACCAAGCAGGTTTTTCGGTGCAGATGCGATTGTGCGCATGGGGCGCAAATCGTATGTCCCAACAGCGCGTATACAGCGGGGTCAGGTATAACTGGATTTCGTCCGATGTAAGGGCGCGTGGTAGAGAAGATGTGGGCTTTTTTGGAAGAGGAGGGAGAGAAGGGTCTTGAAGAATAGATTTTAGGAGGTCTCCAAAGTAATGAACAGGTTTCGTTCCACTGAGTTGGATTTTTTGGGGTTTGTGTCGAGCTGACTGGAATAAAGAGGCACGCAAACCAGGACTGGCTCTATAAGATATCGAGAAAGACCGAAGAAAATGTCGACTGATTACTCTGAATCTTTGAACGCCAACGATAGAGTGCATGGAGGTCGTAGTTCATGATGGTTTGTCGTTGGAGACCTTCCGCGATGTCCATGTTTTGTCTTACGTCGAATATTCTGAAATTTTATGGATCTATCTACTATATATTATTGCCCTTCGGGATGTATACTAGATAATCTTCCTCTACCGGCTGACTAGTACTTGGATTCCGAGCAAATCAATCGGAATATTCCTGTATCATTGTCTCGAGACGAATAGCCTCTCGAACATCAGCATGCGTGATCCGGTCATGACCAGAGTCGCGAATGACGTTTGTAGATAGACGAACGGCGTTGTTCGTGTATGTCAACACGAAAAGAGGCTGAGGGAGAGACGCGTCAATTAACGCCAGCGAGCTAGCCAAGAAGTCTTTTCACTCACGTTCCCTGTAGACCCGTGTTCTGTAACCACCTTCAGAAACGGAATGACCGATCTGAGATCCTGGAAACGGATTTCTTTCGAGAGACCTGTAATCGTCGGCGCATGGGGTGGCACCCAACGAGTCCATTGTTGGGTGTGCAACGGGATGAGATATTGATTGACTTCGTTATCATTCAGAGACACCTTGTCGTCTGGGATCAGGGACAATGAAGGCAAAGCCTCCGGTTTCACTCCTGAAGATTCGAGGGTGTTGGAAATCAAGGGGAACTCTTGACCTTCTGGCTCAAGGTTCTTTGGATCCCATGACTCGGCAAGGGCCATGGATTTAGTCGAAACGATTTCTGACCGTAAGTGCTCGTCCATAGGAATGGCTCGTCCGGCGGAGAGTTCGTCTTCGTACTTGCGGTCTGAGCCCACGGCGAGACGGACATCGCTGAGAGAAAGTCCAGGCATGACCCCTCTTCTACTGCTTATATTGATAATTGCTGTACAGCCCTCGACGGCCATTCTAAAAGGCGGGTGCTTGAAAAGGTAAGAATGGCGTGAGCTGCACCTTCCTCCAGATCAGAATAGAAGAAGGAATTCAACGAATATGAATGAACAAAATCACGTACATGTTCTTCAACGACCACATCCATGAATCTTCTCATGAACGCAAAAGCGCCAGCGGACGTAGGGAAAGGATATCGTTTGCCTAGCCACAAAGGCTTGACCGCGATGACTTTGATAATTTTTGAATTAGGAGGAGCAGCCTCGAACTTGACGTCCCACAGCTTAGCATATAACGGATTGAGGTATCTATCGATTTCCTTCTTGTTTAAAAGAGGCGCTGGAATCGATACCCCTAGTCGGGTGAATCGTGGTCTTTGTTTCCGTGGTAACAGAGGAAATGGAGGGTTTTGAAGGGCGGTTTTTAGGATGTGACGAATAGTGAGTGGGCGTATACGGACTCCGGATTTTCCTGGTTTTCCTTTTCCTTTTCGTTTCGGAATGGCTGGCTCTTCTGGTAGTATTGGTGGCCAAGAATCATCAACAGGCGGCTCTTCGCCATCAATGGGTCCGGGAGCATTCAAATCGTCCCACCACGAAGAGGATGATTGGGATGGTGGACTGGTATTAGTGCTGTAGGATATCGATCCTGATTGGAGAAGATTTCGACGCGTTCGAATTGCTGCCAGTCCTCGAACGCGAGCGATGGAGTACATTTTGGTGAAAAGTTTTGGAACATCGGGCAAGCATCGGCCAAACGTTTGGCGTGCGTGACAGTCACCGTGACGCGTGCACTCTTTCTGCTCTCAACTCTCATCATCCCCATTCCCAAGTCTTCTTACGAGGATCTCAAGCTTGTCTCCACGCTAGCCTCAGGTAATGAGTATTCCGAGAGACTGACCATTATCTGATCACGCTTCTCTGGCTCGGAAGTACTCTCAAGAACTTCTCGTGAAGTGGTACTAAAACGCAAAAGGTCCTACTACTAGTACGTTGTGGCGCACTTGAGCGCTGATACTTCCACTCGAAGCTTCTCTTCATCGCTTTTGGTTCTATATTGGTGACATGCAACAGCCTCGCGATTCCGAGTGGTCCGAGATGCATCCGTTTTGTGACTCGGAAACATACCGAGAACTACATTTACTCTTCGATTTCAACCCTGATCTCCTAGAAACTCCCGAGAACCCTCGTACACCCATCAATCGTGCAACACTACCACCTCTGTCGTTCTACGACAAGCACCTCAGCGATAGGACCTGTCTCAAACGCATACGAATTATGCCCACCTTGTTGTCGGATATCGCTAGTACTGTCGATGTCGCCCTCAAAGCTGTTCAGGATCGCGGACTGCATCTACCACCCGTAACGAAAGGCTCTTTCTACACCGAGGAGAAGCGTAAATATCGAAGGGGACATACCATCTACAATATAAACTCCATAATTGATTCTTACAAATCTACTACCTCTACCTTCTGCCTTCCTGTTGCATCAACCCTCGTCATCCATCCTGATGGTCCAAGATGGGACTATGCTCTTGAATGGAGTAGAAATACCGATAGGCTTCCTGGCGGGAACTGCTATGCTGTGGAGGACGCCTCTCTTAAATTGCTGGGTGTCCTCTACAGCGAGCGCGCTGTCAGTAGTATGCATGGGTGCATGGATGAAAAATCTATAGCCGACCTGCTACAGTCTGTGCAGGGCTATTCTGATTTAGCTTCTTGGGAGATTGTTTCTATGTCCGAAAAGGATGAAGGACTTCTAAAGGACATGGCGAAGCTTGCGGACTCTGATTCATTCTCTCCAGAAACCCTTGGGACTGCTGGCCGTTCTGACCACACCTTCGTCTCTCCAGATGTCCCCGATGCCACCACAACACCATGGACAATTCCACTAGAGTCATATACTGAGGTCTCAAAATATGGACCATGGAGAAACCTGCGACCGAGGACAAAGCCCACTGTTTTTTCTCCGAATACTCGCAAATTGCGTGGAATGAAAAATCTGTCTACGAATTGTGTCACATTAGAAAGATTCGTACAGCATGTGAGCAGCTTGCCAACTATTCTACTCTTCTGTGCTCAGACCGAATAAATCACAGGCATGGGCTGAATCTACTCGTAAAAACACAACACTCATAATATTCCACTCGGGGAATTTCGAGAGAATTGGCATACGTCACCGTGAATCTCAGACTCTTTATCTGTCAGACCTCATTCACGTCAGTACATGCAAAGATCCACATTATGGAAAGCTGCACGTTGGCCTTTACATCACAGCCCTTCAGGACACGATAAACCGTGTTGCACTTGGTTCTGAACCAGATCGTTCTGTTAAGCGCTCTAGCACTCGTCGGAAACGGGCGTCTACGGACGATGGTCGCACCAATAAAGTCAAACGGATCAAAAGGAAACGTGGAAGTGTTGGGAAATATAGCATCCAGGTGAGTCTATATCGTACAGCTTGGGTATCGTTCGATAACGCGCACCTAGGATGTCCTGGAAGTCGCTCAGAACCGAAAACTTGCATTTATTTATCTTGAATTCGGAATATACAGTTCCCCCGTTCCAGCTACAACTTTTCGCGTAGAACCTGCTGTTCCACCGGACAAAGCGCGGGGCTTTGATCCTAGACCTCCTCCGCCTAAGCGACAACAGCGCTACCATTCAGATGAGTGCATATCCTTGATCGTTGGCCCTATGATCTCATGGGGTGCGATGGGGGTTGTTCATGAGGCCCGTCTTGAGCTCGAGACATCGACGGGAGAGATCCTTGTCCACGACGTCGTTGTAAAGCTCTCGTTTTCTGCTGAACATCGGAAAAGATTGTGGTACGAATACTCTGTCTACTGCCATTTGTCCGCGAGAGGTGTCTCTGGAATCTTGACTGCCGTTGGCCTGTTCGAAAACTCGGACGAGGAGGTGGCCGCCCTTGTCCTGACACGGGGAGGACCTTCTATACACGATCGTGGCATAAATGCACTCGTGTCTCCCGCTCAGAAGTAGGCTCCCCTGCTTATCATCCTTTGATTATTGTTGCTGATCGCACATCTGCAGAGCTGCATTTCTGAAGGCGTTGAAAGAGATTCATGCGGCGGGTGTGCGTCATGGAGATCTCAGAGCGGAAAACTTGCTCGCGCACCATGACGGGGACATCGCTATCATTGACTTTGATCGAGCCAAGATGAATACTCCCCGTGATAAGGTCGCCAGGGAGCGTGTCATGCTTGGGGGTATACTAGACGGCGATTTCGATGAGGATGTACCCACCCCGTAATCTGGACGCCATTCGATCTCTCTGATGTGTCCTTCGTATCTCTGATGAACGTATGCTTAGGAATGTTGTTGGCCATGTGCTTACTAGATCCATGTATCTATGTACTATCTGTGACGTCGCTGTGGCATGGCTTCAATTTTCGGACGTTCTTGTATCTTCCTGACATGTTTCCCCTTTGCGAACAGTATCATCCTGATAACTTCCGTGTACAATATGTGTACCTTCCCACTCAAACCCCTTGATTGGTAGAAATTTTGATGTCATGGCCACAGGATTCTGAACAATAGCAGGCCCGCTCGGACCCGGCCGTCGAAACCAAGTCGAAAATGCTCTTGTGCTCAAGTTGCTCTTGTTCCAAACCAATCTTGTCCTATTGTTGCAACCATATAGATATAGGCGTAGTCTGCTCAATCCGTATCTGTGTGTTCTTTCTCTGTCCTTCGCTGTGATACTTATGTCTGACCAGAAAAATCCAGGAGACTCTGTTTTTACCTATGGATCCATAATCGGACCAGTCTATGATGAACTGGATGGTCTCAAAAACTACAATCCTCCGGCTCTTCAGCTTCGAGAAAATCTCAGGTATGCGCCCGAGGACCCACTGTCTCCCCTCACGTTCTACGATAAACATCTCGATAAAGACCTCTCATTGAAGAGAGTACGTCTTCTGCCTTCTCTGCTGACAGACATGGCGAGGAACTTCGACCAAACTCTGGAAGCCCTCGACGAACGTGGTATCCGCTTACCACCGCATCGGGTAGCTGACGATTTCCCCGCCCAATACGTTCGTAAAAGGACTGATGACATGGCTCATATATGTGTGTCGCACCCAACCTCCGTGGCATTTGCGTACAAAGATATGACAGGGAGATATTGCTCCATCATCGCTTCCATGCTCGTGCTTCATCCCTATATACCGCGGTGGATCCCCATCGCCAGTTGGGTATGCGACAATGAGGAAACACCCACGGAAGGATTTTACGCTAACGAAGATGGTTCTCTTCGTATTATTTCCCGCATCTTTCGAGAGGACGAAATTTCTGCTCCGAGTGACACGGAGGTGTTGTCGTATCTGAGTGATGAAACTCGAACCCTTGCAGAAGACCTTCTCAGGCGTTTTCCGGACATGGGTACTTGGGTCATGACTCCTTTTACACCTGAGGCGGAAGAGCTGATCAAGGGGATTGGAGCTTTGGATGCATATACAACATTTCCCGCCGAAACTTCCCTGACCATCGATTTCGATACCCGGGATCCAGCTCACGGTCGCCCTATCAAACCATACGACGCGGCTAAGCCTCACTGGGGAATACCTGACACGACAAACTCATCTGACTTGGACGCGAACCCTCAGCCATCAGATCTCGATACTCGCCGCGTTGTCAGCGACGACACCTCAAAACCTCGGCCAACGAGGAAAAGTGCGCGTCTCAAAGAAGCAGTGCCACAGGAAGGCAGCCAACCGCACCAAAGACGTGAAGAGTCTAAAAAGCGTGAAGTACAGAAGACGCTTGCAGGAACTAAATTGGGGGCCTCTAACAAGAGTCGAGGCGAGATATTGACGTCTACACAACACTGCAGAGGGACAAAGCGTAAAAGGGAAGACGATAGCCTAACTCCAACTGCGAATAGACTCGTACAACATGTGGGTTCACATTCTCTCGATAATTGTCGGTATTGACTCAGAAAGCAGGCTTGGGCTCAGTCCGTTCGCAAGGATACAACAATCATCGTGTTTCATTCTGGCAATTTCGAACGCATAGGCATCCGTGACCGGCGCAACCAAACCCTTTGGGTCTCTGACTTGATTGACGTTCCGAATGCCCACAACCCTGCTTACGGGCACTTACATACCGGTCTCCACATTGCTGCTCTGGAGGATGCTATCGATCGTCTGAAGCAACAACGTGATACAAAAGAGGTTGACGCTCGCCCACACAGAAGGCGTCGAAAAGATACAGGTCATGCGCGTAAACGTCTAACCAGATTCACTATAAAAGAACGAGAAAATTTCCTCAATAAGGAAAAGGTATGCACACCTCGTCAATCACTAGGTCGTCCCATCTGTTGATCGCGTCACTTTAGCGCATATTCGCCGATGCCAGTCATCGTCATGTCGTCGTGATGTATCTCCAATACGGTAGCTACAACTCCACAATTCCCGCGTCCCTCTTTCGTTGCAGTCCTTCAATCGTCCCCGGCATCGAAGTCCCTTCTCCACCCAAAAGCAAGCGCAAATACAAACCCACGCAATACATGACTCTAGTTCTCACATCTGAAATTGGAAGAGGAGCTACTGGGGTCGTGCATGGTGCTGTTCTCGAACTTCAAATGCCCGATGGGACACTCTTGACGCACCATGTTGTCGTGAAGTTGTCGTTTACCGAGGACAATCAAGCCAGGTTGCGAGAGGAGTACTTGACATACTGCTCCTTGAGTGCGGCAGGTGTCACCGGGATACCCACAGTCCTCGGGCTTTTCGAACACCACGATGAGGGTCTCATGGCCCTTGTTATGACCTACGCTGGCGTTTCTCTCCGTAAGAGCAATGACGTGTCTATCACGCCTGCTGAAAGGCATGTTTTCTCCATTTTTACCTCTTCTATCTTTGATGGTTTTACTCGATGGATGCAGGACTAAATTTGCTGCAGCGCTCAAAGCAATTCACGTCGCTGGGTTTCGCCACAACGATCTACGCCCACATAACCTCCTCGTCAATGAATTTGGTGAAGTTGCTATCATAGATTTCGACCGAGCTACGAAGGACACAAGCAGAGCACGCCTCTCTGTCGAGTGGTACCATCTCCGTGATGTTCTAAATGGCAAGAATGTTCGTGATGAGTACTAAATTGACTTTTCAAAACCAAGGGAATCATTATTTCTCTCGCTTATTTGATGGCTACATTGTCTATACTACAAAAACATTGCGGTTCTATTATCAAAGTCTTCAGAAGATCAAGTTGAGACCACGATCATATCGAGACAACGGCGAAAGAGTGTCATTCTCGTTCTCTATCATCTCCAATTCACTCTCGAAGTCGATATTGTCCAAATCTACCACCTTATCGCGGAACCATAGCTTGCAACCGATATATATGGCGGGAACTAAGAAGCTACATCTCTAATTGAGTGAGACATGATGAAGTAGAAGAGACGTTTACCCACCAATCGAGATAATTCGATAGGAAATTCGATACATCAAACCCGCCAGTGAAAGACGTCCATCCACTGAAAAAGAGGATAAGGCAATTCATTATGAGAGCGAAATACTTTTGAAGAGGATGAGATGTCGTAAATCATGTGATCAAGAAGTACACTCACTGTGATATACGGTTGGAAAGGAGCTTTGTACGGCAGACGATCCCGAGATATTCCTTGTCTCCGTAATGCATAGAAGAACCGCAAGTAGACTATGCATATGATAACCCATGAAACGATACCGGCGGTAGTGACCAACGACACTAGCCAGAAGAACGCCTGCGATGGTAGCGTCAATATCTCAAGTCGACTACCGGCTCTAGCACGCACCTTGAATGCTCCTGAACTGGCGCTGAGATAAGCAACAGAACCCCATACCGCTGAGGCAGCTACGGCCACATAAGGTACACCAAATCGATTGAGCCGGAGGAATATCTTGGGAGCGTTTCCGTCCAGTGCGAGACCGTGCAACGTACGAGACGCAAGGAAAGTACAGGAATTCCCAGAGCTGAAGGCGGATGTGAGAATCTTAGGAGAATCGTTTGATATCAAAGACTGTTGAGAGCTGATCGAATAGATATGACATACCACGGCATTCACGATGGAAGGGAGGACCTTTGCATAGTAAGATCAGAGAACCGAATGAAAGAATAAGGAGGAACATCGATTTACTTGTACTCCAGCACGGTTGAAAGCGATAACAAATGGACTTTGAGCAGCCGTCCCACTGTTGGAAGCAAGAAGTTCTGGATCATTTGCGGGAACGATCATTGAGACGACGAGGATAGAGGCGACGTAGAAGAATATCACACGGAAAAATGTGCGTTTCAGAGCTGCAGGAATCGCTTTACGCGGATTACGAGTTTCAGCACCAGCAATAGCAACGATTTGAACGTTTCCATAGGCAAACGCAGCTGTAATCATGGTCGACCAAAACGCAAGGAACCTGCCTTTGGCTCCACTCGCCACGAACTCTTGGAAAAGAGGATAAGGACTACGCCAGTATCGGAATCCTAAACGTTCCTGACCATGGACGCCTCCCAGATCGAGAACAAGACCAGCGATGATTAAACCTATGACCAGTGCAATCTAGAGCACAGTAATCGATATGCAGCATATGTTGTACAGTTACAAGAAGTGGGCGAACCTTGACGAAGGCAAAGTAAAACTCAAATTCGCCATAAAAACGAACGGGAGCAAAGTTGACAGCAGTTATTATGACCCAGAACACGCTTTCCAAAGCACATCAGAGATATTTCTCCAGAGGTACAAGTCAAGACATACGTTATCATAATGGAGACATTTAAATCTGGTTCCCAGAACCCAACGAGTGTAGTTGCAGCACTGATCTCAGCCGGCATAGTGATAGCCATCGAATACCAAAAGTTCCATCTGAAGAAGTATGAGGTAGTTCAAGAAAATGTTTCTCCGAACAACATTTCATTTGACCCACCCAGTTGTGGTGCCAGAACTCCTGTCAAGCCATGTTGTGGCATGACGAATGAATCCTCCGCTGACAGGCTTGAAGGCTGACATCTCGGCCGAAGTATAACCTGTAATGGAGCATAGTTAAGCCATGCTATAACGGCATGGAGAACTTCTGTACGGACCTACTGCTGCAGTTACACCGCCCATCTGGAAAGCATGTAAGGAAAATTGTCACGGAGGCCCGGGGTATGCGGTTCACCGTTGCATAGCCTAGAAGGCATCCTAGAGGTCCTGCTTGCGCCAGAGCCTTACCGCTTGCTAGAAACAGGCCAGTACCGATCATGCCAGCTAGTGCTATCATTGATAGACTGGAATAATGTCACATACTCGACCAGGCTACAATGAAGCAAAGACACTCACTGCCGCTCTTGAAGACCTCTTCTCGTACCACCGTCACCTAGATGAAGGTAGGGCCCTTCTCCAAGTTCAGGGAGTACGGAATGGATAGCATTTTCCTCGACATCATCATGAGCAATGCCCATTGTGGGGGTCAGGAGGAACCGGGGGAAGACTATAGGAAAGTTTGATTGCTATGACTCTTTTATCTCTCCATTATTCACTCACATCAGGGACCGGTTCGATCCGAAGTAAAGTCACCTACAATGCTCTGCGGTGGAAACGTCGGGATACTGTTAATGACTGGGCGTCAGGAAGAAGGTGAATAGCGCTTGTATTGCCGCAACCTCAAAACATTCTTGGACAATACTATACAAATATAATCAGTTGGCGGACCTGAGAGAAGGGATGGCCAACGAACCTTATTACTAAACCCAGCGCTTTAGAATTGATACACTGTGTGCATTAGTGATAAGCCACTGAAAATGTTCTTTTGCAGTGTTGGAATTTTGACAAACGGCGAACTAAAGTCTCCCGGAAAATCACCGTTCCGACGACACGGTCAACATCTAACTTCCCTTCTCGCTTGAATCATCTGCAACAGAAGTATCATTCAGGGGTCAGCTACAGATCGCGATAAAGAGTCGGAGTCTTCCATCTGTACTGCCTTTTCGTGCATACGGGCCCACACTAAACCCCCGCCATCGACGGAGGGATCCTTAATACATGAGAAATGAGTGCACT
This sequence comes from Sarcomyxa edulis, assembly GCA_009761415.1. Lineage (NCBI taxonomy): Eukaryota > Fungi > Basidiomycota > Agaricomycetes > Agaricales > Mycenaceae > Sarcomyxa > Sarcomyxa edulis. The sequence continues at coordinate 127,822 of QUOL01000027.1, forward strand.
CATTCGTCACTGGCTGCACCTCCAGCCAGGTCTGAGCGTCTTTCGAACATCGTCGAGACTTCGTGCTGCTCTTCCACATATTCGTGAGACACTCGTTTCTTTCCACACTGTCATCCAATATAGCGCAGACCCCACCGATATCCGGGATCTTTCCCTTTTTCAGAGCCGCTTCCCAGTGGGTCGTCGTCCACGATTCCATCTCCTTGTCGTGGTTAGTCACCGCGAGGAATTCAGTCGAAAAATCGACCACGGCAGATGAAAGGTCCTTCTCGATGAGAAGCACAGAACCAGGAGAGCAGAATGTTAGGTAACAAGGAGATGTAATCATGCTCGGAACGGAGTCGGCAAGTTGTGCGAGCGTAGAAACTGGGCCTGGGGCTAAAAGTATGGTGCGAAGACGACTGGTGATTGATGGACGGAATTCAAGTAGAAGTAGAACCTGATGAACACGATGAGAGAATGTAGCGGACGACGAATTCATAGCTGATCGGTAATTCAACAAAATGGAAAGACCCTTCCTGAGAGAACTTGAGTAAATGATGCAGAAGGAAGGAGACACATATCCCTACCTGACGCCGGTTAATGTTCCGATATGACCTGCATACGTTATTCCTCTACAATCTTGATGAGAAATGCAACACACTTATGGAAAATGATCTCACCTAGCCACCACCTCTCCATCTCGGAGATACTCGACCGCTATAATCAATTTTCGTAAAGGATCCATCTCCCAATCCAAATTACGAAAATGAACCATCGAGCTATCCTTCCCTTGTGGTCCTGCATCGTTCACCTTCACACCGCCACTGATACAACCAGAGAAGATGTCCAGAAACGTGCAGTAAGCCACGACCAGATGCCTCCCGAGCCCTGTTGCCTCAACTATCCCATCGATCTCTTCATTCTCTTCCTGCGAGTGGACCCTTCGTAGGACACACTTTGCGAGAAAGCCCAGTACCCTTGGAAATGAAGTCTGATTCAATGCAGATATCCTGATGACGCTCACGAGGACGCAATGATAGTTTTATGCGATGTACGGGGGGTTCTGCGATACTCGGCAGTCGAAACACTGGCGCCACTTTGGTTTGGGAGCGAGTTATGGGGGACATGAGGCTAGTAGCTGGTTGGGAACGAGCATAGCATGTAATATTGCACGACGGGCAAATTCTGCGAAATATTTAGCAACAGTTTAGACGCCCGTGAGCCGTAAGCCGCCCGAAAGCGAACAGATGGAAATCATGGGGCACATAGAGATACACGCCATAAAACAGCGAGATTATTGACCGCGATGATATGAGAAAGAGCCAGGCTGGGAGAGTATGTCGGGCGTTGGCAGGAGGAAAGGACTTAGCACGAATTTCTTGGCTTCGAGGCTCTTTCGGCATTCGCCGGCACACATCGCTCACCCTTTCCACCATCTTCAACATTTCAGCAACTGGCAGACTTCAAGTATGGCCTTGCCAACTAACGGACGTGTTATCATCGAAACTACAGCCGGAGAAATAGATATTGAACTATGGTCGAAGGTCTTGACAAATTTAAACTCTTGAGGAACCATTTCGAAACCGAACTCTTTCTCTCATTCTTCCAGGAAACACCCAAGACATGTAGAAACTTTCTAGCTCTGGCCATGGAGGGTTGGTGAGTTGATATACGAAGATCAGCTCATGCACTCATGCTCTGGTGTGTAGGTTACTATGACGGGGTCATCTTTCATCGGTATATATCACTCGAACAAGCTTTTCCGTTGCGTTCATCGACTGACACGGCATGCAAGAATCGTCCCTGGCTTTCTTGTTCAGACTGGAGATAAGACCGGTACCGGAGGAGGTGGAGAGTCGTTCTACGGAGGTTCGTCTAGCATTACTATTGAACTTTGAACATCCATTTGACTTTAAGCGTACCGCAGAGCCATTCGAGGATGAAATACACCCCCGTCTTCGGTTTGCACATCGTGGGCTTGTAGCCATGGCCAATAATGGCACAAAAAACTCGAACGACTCTCAATTCATCATCACGCTTGGTAACAAACTTTACTTTCGTCTAAATATTGGCTCTGACAATCAGACCTTCGTTTATAGATCGCGCCGAAGAGCTGCATGGAAAACATACGCTATTCGGTCGTGTCATGGGTGATACTATCTACAGTATGTACTGAAGGCGTTCAAGATGTCCTCCAACTGACTTTACATCCTTCAACCTAGATGTCATGAAAATCGGCGAAATGGGTGGGTAGTGCCACTAAATTATTTCATGATGCTCGTACGAGCTAATGTCTCCGGCTTTTGATTCGATTTAGAGATCGACAAGAATGAACGACCAGTATAGTGCGTCCTCTTCTTCTACGCATAGCACGAATTACAGTCTCACCGTCTCAATTCCAAAAAGCCCCCCGAAGATCAAGTCTATCCGTATAGTGGATAACCCATTTGATGACATCGTTCCACGGATAACAGCCGCTGAAAAACGGGCTCAGCAGCGTGCGAGGGAGCAAGCGCAAAAAGAGAGAGAAGAGGCGGAGAAGCGTAAAGGTGCAAAGAAGTGCGTGGTACCTTAAGTGAACATCATACATCAAGTGCGATACGCTAAATTCTTTTTTTTTTGATTTAGGAATGTAAAACTACTCAGCTTTGGAGCGGACGCAGATGCTACGGAGGAGAGCGAACCTGTGACGTTCAAGAAAAAGGCAATCGTTCGGCCGGATTGTGAGTTTCAGCACGCCTCCCCGCTGTTCCTACTGATAACCTTTCTTTCCAGTGATTGACACTCCACAGCCTGTACCAGAGATCCTTCAACAGCCGACACCAAGCAGACGAATCAAAGAAACCTCAACTGAGATTCCGACTGAGAGCGATCCGAAGGTAAATCGATTTTACTATCGTGCAATCACCCTGTTGAGATTTCATCCAGGGGAAGAAGAAAAAGGATCTCAACAACGACATTACAAAGATACGAGAACGGCATGCGCAAGAGCAAGCCGCTGGAAGGTAAACCTTAGTAAATGATGATTGCCTCTAGATCTAACGGTCATCACCACGTCAACAGCTCCTCACGAAAAGCGGAAATTGAGAAGATGGAATCGGAGATTCGAAAGCTTTCGAAAAAGCGAGACGGTAATGATAGTGATGATGACGACGAGCATGCCAAGAAGAAGGCGAAGAAGTCTTATTTGGAGGAAGAGCTCGCTAGATACTCGAAAGGTAGAGGGTTACATGCAAAGAAGGATGGGAAGAAGAGGGACGAAAGAGATGTTTTAGCGAAGCTCAGTAGTTTTCGCAGTAAGCTGCAGAAATCTACGGTGGATGATGATCAGGATGTGGACGGGGCAGACGACGAGGAGGAGAAAGAGAAGGCAACGGACATTGGTTTGACTGGAGAGGAGCCGGGGATGGAGGTGGATGATGATCGTGGGTTTATGGGTCATGCCTTGCGGTTCCCGAAAGATGATGGAGAAGAAGGGAGAAAGGCAGAGAGAGATTATGAGGTTATTGATCCGAGACAACGAGGAGCGAAGGCCAAGGAGGAGGAGAGAGAAAGGAAACAGCAGAAGCGCGCCAACAGAGGCAAAGGTGGCGGTGGAGGTAGATATAGAAGATAATACGCCGCTCCATATGTTCCGAAGTGATTTTTCCACCAGGGAATATAAAGTCATGTCAAAAGATGCAAAGGCTTCATACCCGTCAACGCCTTCAGGCTCGACGCTTAGACCAAGGCTGTCGTGATATGCCCTTCGAGGATTTAGAACAATTGATTGCTGCAAGCGGAGATAAGATAACTTGATGTACACCCTAGATCATAGACAGATGATCAAGCTCGAGGAAGGCTGTAGTTTGAAGGTAAAAATGGGCTTGGAGGTTGATAATGATTAGATATGGGCTGAACGGCCATCCAGGGCGCACAGATCCGTAAAAAAACATACACAGGTTTGAAATCAGAGTTCCACGAGCGCACCAGTGTTCGGTCCGAGACGCTGGCTTACGCTGGGAAATCCGGGGAAGACACCTCGGTTCCTGTGAGCCGGTATCTCAATAAGGAGGGGATGCTATTCAGGCAATGGTTAAAGGAGCCTAGGAGACTCCGAGCAATGTCTCCAGCGCAGTCGACAGTTGATACAGCACAGGAGACTGAGACGTACCTACGACAGCCACCAGAAAGGTGAACCAACTCGAATACATTTAGTACGACTGACGACTCGGAGGGTCAGACAGTATCCTGATTCATGTGACGCCATCCAAGAAGTTCGATCCACATTGGTCCGCGGAAACGAGTCTGTGGTATATTTGGGGTAGTCTTCCAGGCACAGGGATGGACCAGGTTCTGCAATGTCTTCCGATTGACCACAGGCTGACAATAGCGGCTGACCTAGTGATGCAAAAGTGATGCATATGGAGGTGGGACCAAAAGCTCTACATCGAAAGCAGCTCTAAATATAAAAAAAAATGATGAGTGGCATTCTGGTGGCGTTCTGTTAGTATTTGGAAGTCAAACGTAGAGCCACTGAAGCGAGGAGATGAACGTACCTCGGAGGAGCAAACGAAGTTCGAAGCCGCAAGCCATGGCCCGAATGCAGTGTGACTTTGTGTGACATGTGACCGGAAATGAGCGAAATTCCCAGCTCCTGTTCTGTCACTCAGATTCACTCCGTTCTCCTTCAACAACCACCACCTATAATCCATCTATCGAACTCCAAATGGCCAGCAAAGCTGCTCAGAAACGCGTACGTTTGGCCAACAAACTCCTGTTCGAATCTACTAAACGACTTGTCATATTGCCCAGCTTACCAAAGAATATGTAACCATGCAAAAAGAGCCGCCTCCATTCGTATGGGCAGTCCCAGACGAGAAGAACATCTTGACCTGTGAGTACTTCTGTAATTTGACTATCCGACTCGCGTCTGACCCGAGAACAGGGAACTATCTTATCGTATGAGATCTTCGTGTTCATGATTCAAACTCTCGCTAAGTCTCTAAATTAGCGCGGACCGCCTGATTCACCCTTCGCTGGCGGAGAGTACCATGGGGTGCTCCTCTTTCCTTCAGAATACCCCTTCAAACCTCCTGGTATCAAGGTCAATACCGCGCTGTTATATCATGAACCTAAACCTGACCAGATTCGGGCTCACTCAGATGTTCACACCTTCCGGGCGATTCCAGACCGACAAGAAAATTTGTTTCTCAATGTCAGACTTCCATCCTGGTTCGGTGAGTCGTCTTTTACGATAATCATCCACCAGACCGTATCGCTCACCCATCCCCAGTGGAATCCCGCCTGGAGCGTGGCTACCATGTGCGTAGTTCTGTTCATCCGGTCATCACTTTGTTCCCCTCCCCCAAAGAGCACATCAGACTCTATCACTTCCTCCATTGATGCGCCCATCGCCACCTATCATCTTCAGGCATTGAAACTAACTGAGCTCCATTTGTTCACAGATTGACCGGCTTGCTATCATTCATGCTTTCCGACGAAATGACCACCGGCTCTGTCACCTCCTCCGACGCACATAAGCGTGCATTTGCACAGCGAAGTCATTCTTGGAACATCACACAAAGCCGTTTCAAAGAAGCTTTCCCCGATGTATGTCCTTCCATCACTTGCTTTCATCGTCTTTTCGCCTTTGTTCAGTTCACCGCCCTTGGAATCATGTCCTTGTTTTCTTCTGATTTTCCTTCCCAACAATGCTGTGCGAGAATGCTGACTGAGTCTCCACCGGTCTATTAACAGTACTGCTCATCTCTGATGCGTGACCTACCGAATATGGGGGAGAAGGAGAAAGGAAAGCCCGACACCCCCGTTACCGTTCAATCCATCTTCGCGACGCCATCTGTGCAGAGCCAACAACAGCAACAACCAATACGGCGACCTAATACCCTGACAGACACCTCAACTCCATCCGCTGGATCTTTAGTGCCAAAAACTGACTCGTCGTCCGCAGGCAAAAGGCTGCCTGTCATCAGCCCCGGTGCAAACCCCAGTGGAAAGCCAGAGGAGACCAATGCAGCCGGGTGGGCTACGACGTGGAGTCAAATGATCTGGGAGAAATGGCGTTGGGGGGTGCTGATTGCCCTTGCCGTTATCGTGTCCCGATTCTCCTCCACTACGTGACCGTAATCTTTGGTCATTCTCAGCATTGTTCTCTTACCTCCTCTATTATGATATTTAGACTCGGACATGGGCTGTAATTCTCTGTGGGCCGAGATGATGATGGCGTTTCTTTCCTGATACTTTGGGTGTCATCTACCAATCAACACTCCTTCATTCCCGGTTCTCTTGTAGTAATATCTCACTAGGTGAACGAAGATTTAAACCATACTTTCCTTAATACATTATATCTTCTCTCCTCTTTATCGTTTGTACCTTTTTTTGCTTTATACCGCTTCGATTGAATGGAAAATCATGTACCGTACACCACAACTCTTACAATTCGTCATCAAATAAGTATCTCCTCCAGATGAACGTCGATGCATCATCTCTGAATCATATCTTCCCATAATCGCTGGATGGGTCCATCCACGCCATCCACCAACGGCTTGATATGTTTCCACAGACTCTCTGTAACCTGGCTCTTCTCCAATCCAGCATCCACCTCCACCCATTTCTCTTCTGTCATCTCCGTCCCAAGTCGTCTGAATACCTCTCGAACTCGATTCTGCATATCCTCATTCTCATAGCGTTCCTCGCCATATCGTCCTCTCGTCATAGCCTTCTCCGATGATATATCCAAGAAAAGCGTGAGGTCTGGTGCAGGTAATGATATGTCTGGTGATCGACACCATTCGTATGGGAGGCCTTTCGAGGCGGAGAATGCTATACCGGAAAAAGCGTATCGGTCACAGAGGATTGTAGTACCCTCAGTAAGCAGTTGTTCAATTTGAGTGCTGTATTTGAGAACGAAAAATCAATCAAGGAAAATAGTCGTTGGGATGATCAATTTTTTTCCCAACTCACGCGAATTCCCATCGATTAGCAGAAAAGAGCAGGTGTATAGACCGGTCATCGAGATTGGATTGGGAGCGTAGATATGAGTCTATCATTATCCCCACTGGGGTTGTGCGGTCTGCGGATTTTTGCCGTCATCAATGACTGCGTAATATCGAACGAGACGATATAAGCTGACCAGGAAATTTGAGAAGCTTGACTGGGCGCCCGGTGGCTTGTATAAGGTCATGAAGTATAGATGTTTGTGTAGTTTTGCCAGATCTATCCAGGCCCTCGATAACGATGAATGGCGCTCTGCTTACCATTTGGGACTTTGGAGGAAAAACGTTGATGCAACGTTGTGGTCAAAGACAAGACGCGACTGTGACTCGACGCGACAACGTCACGCTCAAATTGACCCGACTCAAGATCATGATCGTCTAACGTCTAACAGTTCTCATTGAAAACTGTATACATTGAGATTTATTGAGGGGAGGTATTTTGTGTTTTTAGAGTGCTTTAATAATTTTTTCGTGATTGGAGTTGGGACGATGAGAGATAGGTCAGTTGTGGGTCAGACACCGGGAGCTGTTATACAACCTACTGGTCCCATTTAGTCCTGGCACCGCGGAAGTGTTGGACCAGAGCCACAGGAATCATCGTACGGTCAACCATCTCCATACTACCTAATCTCCGCACAACCTCTTCACCATACAATGCCACAATCCATCTTTCGTAGTGACTCATCCGATTCCAAGTGGCTTCGGCATGCATGACCTTTCATCAGGGCTTTGATAGAAGGCGTCAGGGAGACGCTCGAAGAATCCGGGTCGAATGAGAAGACTAGCGTAGCAGCGCATCCAGTACAAAAGGTCTATCGTTCTTCCTGCTGTATAGTCTTCAAAGGACAAAGAGGTCACGGTCGTCGGCCTTCCATGTTTGAGCCCAAACTCTGCAGTGGATTTCTCTATCCTTTTCTTGACTTCGTTATACCTGTCTACATCTTCTTTCTTTTCTCTCTCGAAGGATGTCTCGGGTTTGGAGTGGACCATGTTTCGGACGCCCAATAATTCGATCATCGGATTGCGTACTTCGAGACCGCCTCGTGCCAGAGGGAAATAAAAGTAGCCTTCGGGAAGATCTCCAAAGCCGAAACGCTCCTGAATCATAGCTCGTAGATGACCGACTACGGCGCCTTTGGTGTTAGGGAACAATTCGCGTTGTACTCTCGCCAAGGTGTCAATCATATCGTCGACGTGCGCCACACCGAAACAATTTGCAGGTCGTCCGCCAAAATTGCGAATAAAGAACGCCATGTACTTGTTATAGACGTTCACCCACCCAAATACTGATTTAGTAGCAGAAAGTTGATGTCGCAGCTCCGCGATGTGTTTGTCGACCTCTTCTTGATCGATCACGAACTTGGCTTTCGTGGAGTCAAATTTCAAGAGACCCCATGATACGTCTCCAGATGGTAAATCAGGATTAGATGTTCCAATGGATGCTGCACCTGTTTTGGACTCGTCGAATCGAAGTCCAAGAAGTGCTGCATAACGATTCATCTCCTTCCAACCATCTGCACATCTATCTGCATTCGCGTCCCAGAGCCAAACATCATTTTGTATGGGGTAGAGGTGGAGACCGTCCGCTCTTTGATTGACAGCAAAGTGCATGATGAACTGTACTCACTGAATGCATAGCCAAGAGGGACCCTCTTACCCGCGTCCGCAACTCATCCGCCGATTCTCCTTTGTACCGGAGAGGTGTACGGAGGAACGTCTCGAAGAACTTTATCCAATCTTGTTGTACGCCGAGAAACGACAGAATAGCAAGGATGCCATTGTGAGGGAGAGATGGTCCAAACCACTCCCATTCAGTATGGAGGATAGTCTGGCTATTATGTAGGGCCTGATTTAGGTATGTTTCCGTGGCCAATGTCGCTAGAAGGTCGCCTTTCAATGCAGCGCTACCAGATCTCTGTATGAAAGGAATCGATATGCAGATTCGTAGTGTGATGAAAAACACTTACGTGGAACTCTGCTCTGAATTTAGCCCTTATGGAATCGATAGACTCGTCCCCACCAAGGTCAAGCAGATTTCGTTCTGTCTTCTGAGCTACAGAAAGTGGTTTTGAGGTGATTTTCCAACTGTAACGAAAATCGTCGAAGCTGTTTTCGAAAGCGCGTCGCCAGACAGATCCAAAATGCTGTAGAAAGAGAGCGTCGAGGATCTCATGATCGGTGAATGCTCTGTACCTACCATTGAGATGACGGCGCATTTCAATGATAGCAACCCCGTGACTTGGCCATGACCACAATTCGAGGTACGCAAGTCGCATCGTGAGGACGTTCGACACTTCATAAAGTATAACCCTGTTTATGAAAAAGTCTTGCAAGGTTGCTCGCTTCTCCTCAGACAAAAGCCCAGACCTGAGGAGAGCTGCTACGGCTGTTTTAACGTCCTCCAGAGTAACAGTCCTGCGCCGAAGATTCTTTTCAAAACGTTCAAGGTGATCTCGCATCTGTTCCAACGCCGATTTCGCTTTCTCTTATGAGAAGAGTTCTGACATATATTGGTGGAGGGCGTCAGCATCAATGGTAACGGGATCGAAGATGATGGAATTTAGATGTTCTTTCTGGTCGTGCATCTCCTTCCGCCCAGCCTCAACAAACTGCTCGTCCGAGTCCATGTCCTGCGAATCCTGAGCATCATTTGCCGCAATTGCGGAGTCTCCACTAGAAATCCATTCGTTGAGGAGGTTACCAAAAAGCTTGGCGTATTCCAATTTGTTTGAAGAGTGATTGATATGTGTCTCCAGCGTGTCTACCCAGCCTTTCAAGATGTCGGGGCTAAAACTCGGGTCTTTCTTGGCCTGTAGAAGCCACATATCTAGGTCTTGTAGATCAAGCTTCGAGCCAATTACACTGTCTCCTGGTCCAGACGCAGAATCAATAGCACCTGTCCCTGACCAAGAACGAACAGCTTTCAGGAGGATCTCGACTTTATGTAGGAGATCATCTCCGCAAGCTTTCGCCTCGTCGAGGACCAAGGCATGGCAAGACGCCGTTTTTCCAATTCTTGGAGTTTGGTCGAAGTTATGAGCTGCAGTGTTTTTCCAAAAGCAGCAGATGATCCGTATGCAGTAGATCTTGGGAAAAAGACGCGTCAAATGATGTCCAAAAGTGTGAAAAGACCGGCGCGTCGTTTACTTCTTGTTTTCACGGGCAGACTGAGGACGTCCCTTATGGTTCGAGTACTTGTAGTACGACCTAGAAGACATAATCATGAACCTTTTGTAGGTAAGTGCAGAGAGGTGAGGCGCTTGTGTGAGGCCCCGTAACGATTGAGGCATCATCACGGCCATTTTGCGTGTAGCCTAGGGCCGTGGCCGCGAAGGAAGCCGGGTGTTAGAGGATGTGAGCACTTGAATAAACAGAGTTCTGAAGTGAGGAATGAGTAGAATAAAAATGTGGACGTGGTCCTGTCGAAGCCAAGTTGAAATTGGGTCGAAGTTCGACACGATCATGGTGGCGGTGCTGTATCTAACTATAACGCAACTTGAACTCTGCGTGTCACAACGACGCGACGCGATTTTGGCCGGACGAGAAAAGCAAGAAAGCATATCGATAGGAGCAAGTACCTAGTAGTGATCCAGATAGAGGCCTTTACATTCGAGCGCGCCGTTTAGATAAGTTATGTATACAGGACTAAGCATGTAAGTAGTAAGAGTAAGTATTCAAGTGTTTAAATAAACGAGAGATGACTAATGAGATGCGAGAAGAAGGGAAGATAGAAAGAAAAGAAAGGGATATATCCAGCTACATGAGCCATATATGAACATACAGTAGCCAGGAGAGAGGAGAGAGAGAGGGGAGGGACACGGTGCACGTGTAGATCATCAGTACATATAGAAGAAGAAGAAAAACCCAGTAAGCAGCGAGGAAAGGAAAGGAAAGGAAGAAATACTATCCATCCACATCCATTGTATCCTCTCCCCGTTCCTCTTGTTTAACAACAACACTACCTTCGTCCCGACTCTCATCCTCATCCACCTCATCACCCAAGACATTCCTCGGGACTCCATATGCACCCATACCAGCCCCATTCCCATTCGCGTTCCCCGATAGACAGATCCCGCCAAGTCCCAGCCCCAATCCAGGGCTCTGCGCTCCTGGCGCAGGCGTCCCGGGAACGCTGCTGGTATGCCCTCCAAACGATGAATACGACGAATAAGGTGTCGATGGGTACGAAGATGGCGATGGCGATGGGAGCTTCAGACCGTCAAATCGGCTTGTGCTCCTTCGCCCGCGAGGAAATTCGTCCTCAGTGGTGGTGGTAGTGGTGATGTTGGAAGGATGAGGGCGTACGTGAGGATCGCCGTCTGTGGATCGCCGTTGGATGCCTACTGTTTGTAATCGTCCGACCCACGTATCAGCCCTATCCAGACTGTCTTTAACGACACCTGTAACGCCTCTCATCATGTCCAAGCTCTCGGTGGCAAGCGTCAATATTCTTTGAGCAGCTACCATCGCCGTTCCCACTGGCACGCCACCATTGATACTTCCAATCTGCGCGGGAGAGCGCATGGGAGATGCAGCTCGAGATGAAGACGATCGCGATGGAGAGACCTGCCGCGATCTACTCGTATTCACGGTCGACGTGCTAGCACTGGCACTGGCACTTTCCGAGCCAGTCCCACGTTCCCTGTGATGTTGGAGTCTCCGGTTCCCCCTTCTTTGTATCGCACCAGCTCCACCGCCAGCAGCAGCAGCCACGCTCTCCATATCCCTCTCCCTCTCTCGTGGCTCTTCCCCACCGCTGGCAGTGGCAACAGCAGCCTTGCTTGCCCACCTTTGCGGCAATTTGAGGATGAACCCTCTCACTCTCGTCCTCGCTGGTTCTGGCAATGCTCCTCCAGCATACTTGCTGACGACGTCGACGACCTGTCGGATGGTATGCACGATATCCCTCCGGACGTCAGTCAGCGTCCGCATGTGAGCTTGAGAGATTGGGTGTGATGCGTGGGAGTGGGAACGGGGGATGGGTGGGAGAGGTTGGAGGGTAGCGATAAAGTCTCGTAGAATGAGTATCTGTGCGTCGATATGTTCTGTTGCGTACTGAGTAGATAGGTCTTTAGTGACGATCAGGATATATCTAAGATGGACCGACCTGCAACCATTGCAAACAATATTTCAACCTCCTCATACTCTCTTCGCTGAAAGCAGCACCGATGCCTCCAGCTTCAGATAGCACGGCTTGCCATCTACTTCGTTGTACGATCGCTACCTGTTGCTGTTGTGGTTGCTGCTGCTGGTGGTCATCCTCTCGGCGTGTGTGCTCAGAATGATCGTTATCATCATGCCGGTACTCATAACCGTAACCCGGGGATGTAGATCTAGAGTGTGACCGAGAGTCTGATGTATTGGCTGCCGATAAAGGTCAGATCCGTTGTTCATTTTATTGTGAATGAACTCACCTTCTAACCATCTCGGCACACTAGTCTCGACACTCCTTGTACGTTCGTCTTCGCCAACGATGGATCTCCAAGAGCTGTCTCGTCGTCTCAATTCAGTAGAAGTTGAAGGGTCGGGTTCACGACGGTATTTATCGAGCTGCCGGATGTCAGCTAGATTTCGAGTATCATAGTAATCGGACTCACTCGATCTAGTTGTCTGCATGCAAATTCATCTACACCCGATGGTAAACGATCGATGACCGGTTTAGATAGGTTTTGGATGCTCGATTCGACGATCTGCGCTCCGTACTGATGGCATGTCAGGTCACTAAATAAAGGCATCAGAAATTCAGAACATACCTTTACAACGCGAGAGCTATTCTTCCCTTGTTCATACGCCCTTAGTGCAGTATTGACGAGAGGTAGATGGGATACACGAGTTTTGAAATCGGATCTGTCGGGGTCGTCGATGGGAGTTGTAGAAGACGAAGCTATAGCTGCAAATCTAAGTAATTTAGTGGATATCTTCATGTATATTGCTCACCACTGTTTCGCATATCCCCCAAAGCCCTGACAGCAATCCTCACGTCCTCGTCCTCGTCGTCAAATGACAAGGGCATACTCACACTCTCGTCGGTAGTCGTCGTGGTGAGAGAGAACGTGAAAATTCAATTCAGTCCAACTATAACACATGCCATTTCCACATGCTACATCGGTGGCTGTGTAGATCTGCTTATTATCGGAGTCGGAAATAAACACAGTGCCGGCCGTCGGCAGACCCGCCGAAAATGTTGCCGAAATGTTGCCAAAATATTTTCAAAATGTTCTCTGTTGCTCAACGGAGAGCAATTCGCAGACTTGGAGTTTCCCTACATCCAGGTTCGATCTTTCTCAGGTGTCCCCGCGGCTTAAATGCCTCATATTCTCGGTCCACTCGCTCAAATCCACGGTCAACTACTACCGGTAGTATTGTACGCGACCTGGAAAGACTAAACCAAGTCGAGCTCGAAAAGAGCCTTCCAAAACCCTCTGACGGCAACAAGAAAGTCAAGACAAAGATCGGTCATATCCTAGAATCTGCTCACCAAAATCCTCCGCTTCCTCGTATTCCACCAAAGCCCACATCATCTCCGGCGTCGGTCCTCACCCCCGACGAGATACAACTATATCTTAACCCACTGCTTTCGCGTCTTTGGGACGTACGTTTTGCAGCCGATGAATACGACAGTGTTGCTCCCGAAGAGCCTATATGGATGGGGAAACAATATATCTTAGAGGGACCCATTGATGCATTTGCGTTCGCGAGAAGATTGGTCGCATTGATCGCGGAGGAAAATGTAAAGTATGAACGGCATGTTTTTGTCGACGCGTGCTCACGTCACCTCTGCCTTTGAAGCACCCACCCGTCAAAATGTTCGTGCAAGCCGGCACCGTGGGCTTACATATCAGCAGTATCCGGCAAGAAGACCCTTCTGCCCTCACTCTGAACGACATCCGTTTGGCAATGCTCTCGGATACCATTTTCGCAAAAGAATGGCCTGAGAGTTCAGCTTCTCGTCTGAAGGATGCGAAAAGAACCCTGACCGAAAGAACGACTGCTTTCGCAAAGTCATGGATTCCAGGTTCCACTATCGTCGCTCACAACAAGCTCCCGTCTCGACCACCAGAAGACGACGATGCCACTCCTCTTCCTGTCCCTTCGATAGCTAGTGTCACGCTCTCTGATGACCTAGAGCCTATCAATGATACCGATATCGAACGATACGTCATGCCACTTTATTCCCATAAATGGCTCGTCAATATCGCTCATTCGGGCACATCGAAAAATCTCCGTCTCTCAAAGCGATTCGATTTTCAGGACGACGAGTTTTTCACATCGATCGTCCCTTTCCTGGACGCACTAACACAATTTGGATCTTCAAACAACGTTGAGCCGTTTCTCTCTTCATCTTCTCCTCAGTATTCATGTAAATATCACACCAGCCTCGATTCACTCTACAACTCCTCGACAACACAGTGTATCTGTATACACATACACACGAGCCCAACCCCGAGAACAATGGCATAATCGCACACGCAGATGTGAGAGAAGCTATTCGTCTCGAGAACATGCTGCAGGATTATGCTGTGTCGGGATCTTTGACACAGAAGGAAATCATCATGATGAGTTTCTCGCGAGCTTGGAGACCGAAGAGTCTGGCGGAAATTTCGAAGAAGATGGTTTCTGTACGCTGACGCCCGCAATGATTCATATGTTATTTGTTGGATTGTCATTTTGTCTTCCTCCGAAAACATAAGCATAGTCTCGTTGAGGAATAGACTCTCTGTGACGTGCAGCCATGTACTAAGGCCTAAGCTATCATACACAATATGCATATGGTCGACCGCGACTTGATCTGACTTGATCTTGCGAATTTTCCGATCATGATCGACAAACTCCAAGTCAACTCCAAGTCGTTCGTGGACTTCCTTCTCCTTGGACTTCAGTTCCAATCCCGGATGAACAGCTTTCGAGTGCAGTAACTGCAGTCGGATCCAAGACCTCGCAAGAACGCTGGACAAAATTTACATAAAATCCAAGGGTTCCATCAATAATCACACGTGGAATCTCTATGATCTTTCCAGGATAATATCTGCGTTTTTTCAATCTGTGAGCCAGCCGGTATCGTCTGAAGGTGTCCCAGACGATGGATTCTGGTATCAGCAACGCACTGGCAGATACCGACAAGGCTACTCTATCGAACCCTTCTAACCCTGCCGCACACTCTGCTACTACCTTTGCGGCATCTTACGTGTCTAGACACCCTCAAAGTGGTCTTCTCGAGGATTTGGAGGATCGCGTGCATTACGATGTACACAACCTGTTGGAAGAGTGGTTTGGGACTCACAAGGTGGATGACACCTTCGTGAACGAGTGTGTTGCCTATTTGAAAGCCGATCCCGACAAGGACTTGCAGGAGCTCTCGAACCACACCGTCGACACGTGCGTGGGGGTAGATGAGCTCGATAAAAAGACGTATGCGCCTCTGGTACGTCTGCCGAGTCGAGTATTTCCAACTTGGCTAAACAGTTCAAACTCTCAGACCAGCATATGCAGCAAAATTGAGAACTTCACCGCCAGTAATGAATGTCCCGCGACTGTTCATCGCTCTGATCGTCGTCGATATGTTCCCCTGACCTCGACGTGTGATGATTGGGTATGCACCCACCCTCGACCTATACACGATCCAACTCTTCTGATACTAGAAGATATACCTCCCTTAAGAGCAGTCTATGTCGACCCTACTTCTGACGATCCTCATGAAACTCACGAAAATCCGTCGACCGATTCGCAAATCTGGCAAGTTGTCACATTCATGCATATCAAGTCCAAAGGTTCGCCAACACCACCAGACGATAGGAAATCGGAACCAGCGACTGCAGCCACTGGTCAGGTTGCCGACTATGCTCGCTATCTCATCTCAACTCGACCTTTCCAAGTGTACGTACTTGGCATCTGTGTATTCGGTACAAAGTTCGCGGTGTGTTATGCAGATCGTGCGGGTATTCTTTTATCCCCTGCATTCGACTATTGCACCGATGCGGGCCTCGCTGTGTTTGTTCGCGTCGTACGTCGCATGTTGTGCGACCTATCCGTATACGACCTCGGTTTCGATCCATCGGTCACGATTTTACCTGGACAGACGTATCAGCAGGCAACGCTTCCGCAATCCAAATTGTCTATGGGTGCTCAAGGATATCCTGGAGTTGTAGAATTTGACGACAACGGCAATGCGCTACCACTCAATGTCACTGGCGAGGCTAGATGTATCGCAATAAACATGCGCCACGGGTTCGTGCAGGTCAACTACGAAGCTGGCACTCATCTCCAAAGAGTAGTGAGGACTCCCTGTAGTCGGCCATTATGGACCTGCGAGTGGAAGGAAATGTTAGCGGCAGCATTGGCAGCTATTCGAGGTATGTTCATTTATTATGACTACGGCTATATATTCTTATTAACAACTTGTCTTGATTATCGACAGGACACCAGGTCTGGTCTGGGAATGGCAGCTTGCCCTATGATATCAGTCCCGATAATGTTTGTGCCGACGCTGAAAGCGGAGAAGGCTTCGTAGCGGATCTCGACCTAGCGCGCGCGTTTCTCAACAACACTGGTACTGATATTTGTATGACAATTCAGAGTCATGGGCTCGCGAGGACGGTAAGTCGTTGCTCTGTTGCGCTTGCTCATCTGTCTGACTTACCTACGTAGCGATCTATCCAATTCATGGCCCTGAAGGTTCTTTTAGCAGCGCAGAACGATACCAGTACCGAAATCAGTCGCAGTGCGCAACACGATCTCGAGTCTTTCTGTTGGGTCCTCGTGTGGAGCATCTATCGGAAGATGCTCTGCGACTTAAGCCTGTCAACTTCCAAGGACGATCGACAACCCGCCAACTTGGAATTCAAAGATCTTTTCGGACAGATCGAAGTTCGGAAGATTATCGGCGCGCGAAACGCTTGGTTGAGACTTGTGGAAAACGAGAACTTGGAAATAACTCGGTTCTTACCAATACCGATAGGAGAACTAGTCAGATCCTTGGCCTTTAAAATATCTGCTCAGAACAGACGCGACCCGTCTACGCGGGCTCCGATCCGGTTCATTTCTCCAGAAGAACAACCTTCAGAGATGCCTGCTCCCATTACTTACCCGTACATGATGAAGGCTCTGAATGAAACTTTGGCCGACTTGTGAAGATGGAAGCCTAGGGGCGACGGGATGACGCGTTGACATGTGGTTTCAGAACATGGTACTAGTTTGGATCGAATGTAATTTGGATATGTTCTATGCAATTGATTGCTTTGTGGTTCTCAGCCTAGTTTCGACACCTGTCGGTGACCATCAGATCCTCAAGAGAGATTATACTGATTTTTGATATGCCGGACCTCGTTTCACTGCGTCGATAGAGTCGCACACGACACTCAGCTCCAAGCGGCGTTGAGTTCTATTTCAAATGGGTATACAGAAGTCTATAAGATATCAGCCCGACAGAAAGTGGAGAGTGATTTGTATTGTTCAAACAAAAATAAAGATATATCACATTCATAGTCAGTCAGTGGTATTGGTTAACTTCCTTGCCATCTAGGACATCGCAAAGTTGGGCATATTCATGCAAGTGACGACGTCTGTGCCTGTCTTCCTCAGCTCGATCGAAGTCGATGATAGCAACCTCACCGAACCCGTTAACGAGGAGATTATGCGGGCGTATATCATTGTGGCAATATCCAGCGGCATGGATTGATTCTAACGCTTTGAGGAATTTGATCCTACATCTACAGCATGAGTATACCATGCAAAGGAAATGGCCAAAGGATGTTGGGAACAGACCTTTCAGCAGGCGAGACGCCGGGCCAGCCATCGGACTGAAGCCCACGGAGTGAAACACCAGCGTAATTCATGACGAGAGCCATGACACCTTCGTCTTCGTGTTCAAAGAGTCCAAAGATAGTCGGTATCCCTGTGACACTCGCTTTATTCAAGGAGCAGTAGATCGAGTATTCGTTCCGCATCCGAGCCTTCCCATCTTTGGTGAGAGACAGCTTGACCACGACATTGTGAGTCAAAACTGTTCCATCGAGCGTCTGTAACTCGAGGACAGCGCCATGAACAACTCCAGTAGCTCCCCTTCCGATCTCGGAAGTAAGAATCAAAGTGAAATATTGCGTAGGCTTATATTTCCGTTTGCGTTTGGGCGGGGAAGGGACTCTGATGCCAGGGACGACCGAAGGACTGCAACGATAGAGTGAAGCAGGGACTGTAGAGTTGTAGATGCCATATTGAAGGTACATAACCACAACATGACGATGATTAACATCGGCGAAGATGCGCTGATATAATCCCAGTCAATATGCAATCAACGATGTTGAATGACATCAAGCTCTGTTTATACCCACCTTCTCTGTGTTCGCGAGTTCGTCTCGCTGCTTGGGAGTCACTCTGGTGGGACGTTTACGAGCATAGGTACTATCGGTCGCGCGACTTTTTTGTAGACGAATGTCAGCCCCAGGCTCAACTTTTTCTGACTCTTGGTGTTGCTTTAGACGATCTATGGCATCCTCCAAAGCAGCGATATGGAGACCAAGGTGCAAGTGCCCATAAGTCGGGTTCTTAGCATTAGGGACGTCAATCAAGTCGGAGATCCACAGAGTCTGATTGCGCCGATCACGAATGCCGACGCGTTCAAAATTGCCGGAATGGAACACGATGATTGTTGTATCTTTGCGAACAGATTGTGCCCATGCCTGTGTATCAAATGAGTGGAGAAATATGACAGCTGGAAGTTTTGACTCACGTGCTGCACGAGTCGAATGGTAGATGGGCCGTCGTATTCCTCTCTTTTGCGCTTTGTCCCTCTGCTCTGCTGGGGAAAGGTCGAGATCTCTCCTGAATGTCCAGGAGCTCCCAGTCCTTTCTCCTTCTTTGAACCTATCTTGAACTTTCCATCGTCCCTGCTACTATTGTTCCTTTTGGACTCATCTCTGCTCTGTGACTTGACCGAGCCTGCTCGAACCCTCCCGTCCTTCGAAGGTAGATTTCTTCTCGTCGGGCGAGGCTTAGAGGGGTCATTGCAGTTGACGCCTCTACCTGATGATATGTCTATGTTCTCCAATTGAACCTGGGTCTCGTTCGCGTCTCGTGGAGCATTTTCTTTCAAGCTTGATTCGGTAGCAAGTATTTTCCGATGGGCCACAGTGGCGTCGTAAGATTCGGGAAGAAAAGAGTTGTTTGACTTTCGAGTTTGAAAATTGATAGTCAATGAATTTTCGGCAGGGAATGTCGCATCCGAATCCAGAGCTCCAATTCCCTTGATTATTTCGTCTGCTTCAGGTGAGAATGGTGTTATCACCCAGGTTCCCAGGTCCGGGAAACGTTTAAAAAGAGCTTTCCCAAGATCAAGAGTCTCCTGGGTCAAAGACGACAATGCTTGTTCGTCAAGACCCTGGGGAGTGTCGCGATCGTCGTCCCCGAAGATACAGGAGACAAGACGAAGAGACCCAGACTCGTCAGAGTAGTATGGTTCCGTAGGTTTAGGGTCATAGATCCACGTCCATCGAGCGACGGAGAACCAATGTGGCATGTAAGGATGAAGGACGAAAAAAGAAGCAATAGGCGCACAATACTGCCCCGTCGTATATTTGTACGCTGAGGCCACAGAACCTGGGTTCCTCACTCGCACATCAGCCAGAGTATCACAGTTCTTGCGAATCCTCTTCGTTGGGAAATCATCTTCTGCTTCATGCATAGGAAAGACAAGTCCATGTTCCCTGGCGTCCCTGAGGACTCTGTTGTAGTTCTCTGCTAGATCTGTCAACAGAGAAGGGAGAAAACGGACTCTCTTCAGCAGAAGTTTCCGGTCGAGGTGTTTGTCGTAGAACATCAGAGGAGAGACTGGAGCCTCGAGAGGATACCTGCCATGATACTCTCTGAGGCGAAGAGGTGGAGGGTTATATTCCTTGATGAGATCCAGCTCATCGTCGACTGGCCTAGGTATGTAGTGATAAGACATGAAGGTAGATGCCTGAAGAGATGTAATTGCCAGCGCTTGCACTCGACAAGGAGGAAACGCCTGGAACAAGGACAAGACATCAAAATCCAAAGACAAAAAGACCCAGAATTAGAAATCAGCATGATCAGAACAGGATTCAGGTTTACATTCCTATTTGGCGTGGCGTTGAGTCGGCTGCTTGTTCCCATTTGAGATCCTGAAGTGTGTAGTTCAGGTGTGAGCAAGGATTGACTCGAACAGCCTGTCAGTGGTTGCAAGTAAGTGGTGAGAAATCCGGGTCGGTTAGCGGGCTGCTTGGGACATGACGGACATAACTCATCGTAACAGAGGCAAACCAAGGATGCCACAAGAAAATACAGTATGCTAGAGATATTTAAGACAGATATTTGCGTGATACATCGAAAATAATGATATATGAGATTAGACTGGTCGGTTGTTATTCTCCCAACATAAACAGCGATGATGGGGGAGACCGTTCAGGAAGATAAGAAGCATCTCGGACGGCCATTTGATGCGAGAGCGCAACGAGAGGCCAAGGGCTTTGCGTAGACCTGCATAGACGGCAAATGAGATTATTTCAACGAACAACGAAGAGAGGACAGCAGACTCACTCGTATTCCTCTTCAGATTCTCGAAGAAGGAAGGTATGATCAACGGCTAGCCGATGTCCACCACGAGGGTGGACGACGAAGGTATAACAAGTGAGGAATACCCCATGTGGAATCCCAAGATCGACGAGGTCATAATTGACTGACGGGGTGAATTCGTGGGGACCAAGGGAAAGAAGTGTCTTGATGATATCTAGACGGCCTTGCTTTACGCCCAGCGTTGGATTATGAATGGAGGCTGATATGAAACGAGGTAAGAAATCGCCGATGACGAGTATTAGACCGGTTTACTAACCATGCTCATTTCGGGCATGCTCTTTAGAAGCAAACGATTCGACTTCGGAAGGTTCGATGGCTTGGTGTGATGAGGGAAGAGTGGTGTTGTGTATTCGATACGAGTAAACAGCGTTTGGCGCGTACGCCCCTGCTAATGCTCTGCGATCCAAATCGAAAGTCTGAAGATACCTAGGACCGTAAGGGATAAAGTCAGACAAGAAATAACAGCAATAAAGATCATAAGAACCGTCGAAGATATTCTATAGCAGCCTCTTCTAAGAGTCTGTCACTGTTTGTTATAGCATTGTCGAATTGTGGGTCAAATTCGGGGCCTGGGAGTTCATTCAGTTCGAGATCAGCAATAGTCCCAACTATGATTGCTCCATCGTTTTCGTCTTCGTTAGGCGGCTTTGGTTTTTCTGGTCTTGATGATTTCTTCCGACGTGGTGGGCGAATCGGTACAAATACCAATGCATTAGATGACGAAAGGGTGGCAGAGGGAGGAAGAACTTGTTTACGATCAGACAAAGGTGTACTGCGAGCTTCATCGTCTGACGGAGGAAGTGCGTCCACGTCGATGACATCTACGGTCCTCGGCTGGGCACTAGATGACGACGACCTGCGCTTTTTCTTCTTTGGACTATTGAGCATGTTGGAATTAAGGGCGTGCTCGATCGCTGATGCGAGAGTTGGAAGCACAGGTATAGGGACTTGGAGCGTATCGGACCAAACGGGTCGAGGGCTAGTCCTGTATCTATAGATTGGTACGAGAATCTAACCATGATGGAACCAAATCACTGACCACTCAAGCACCATCCCATCGTCCCTTCGATATGTGTGACAGTCAGTACGAGTGGGAGATACATAATATGGTGGCATACCTGAAGAACACTTTCGTACACGTCAACCCAAGACCTCTCAAAACTCCTCGTTCCTTCTTTTGCCACGCCTTCCTGTGCTCTCGGAAATTTGTAGGGTTCTGCAGTTTATCACATTCAGCAGGGATGGGCGCATAACGTTTGCAGCCGGATGTGACAAGAGTGCGACTTGGCGGTGGCGGAGGAGACGGCGAGCGTTCGCGTTTGACAGAACATCTTGCGGGTGGCTCTGGAGGTCCTGCCGGAACGAGGCTCTCAGCGTCACTGGGCTCCAATTTCGGATTCAGAGGTATCAAATCGTCAACTGGCGGTGGTGGAAGTTCCGCAAATGCCATAGTCTTGTGGGGGAATTGGTCAGGCAGTCTTACAGAGCTGATACTAGACGAGCCTGACTCCGGAGACGCCTCCAGACGAGAAACACGAGGTGGGAGCGTTACAGGGTTTGCAGTATGGCCACCGCGCATGTAACTAGGCTGCCTCACACTCGACTGCCCAGCCTCATAAGATGGTTGCCCACCGCGTCCTGATCCCGACCCACGACGATTATCTCTCCAAGCTTTGTTTCCCCGAGTAGCGACCTGGTTCATTATATTCGTACGATATGAATTGTTGCTGTCGCCAGGATTGTGCATGCCTCGACCCCGCCATCCTGTGTCCCTTCTACGAGGCGGTGGAATCGTCCTCATGATAGATGGTGGGAGAGTCTGGTGTCTCTTATTGAGCAATTCGTTAGGTTGAAGGTCCTCGGGATGAGATTTGCTGGTGCTAGCCAATGTAGAAGACGAAGACCCGGTCCTCGACACCCAAGCATTGTGATACATGTAGAGTTCAATCAAGAGATTATTCACAAGGCGTCTGTCAACCAGGCGGCTGTACAGTGGTGAGTGGGTATGGTCAAAAGTAAGGCAGTCACAGGTCACTTGTGACGAGCAGCGTGCTGTGACTGACAGTGACATTCTCGACTTTTTGGAAATTTGGATCTCTCATGTCCTCCCTCCTCAGAGGAACGCGTTTTTGTAGATTTCGAGGTCTTTCAGGCCTACGAAATGGCCCGTCGCTCAAGTTGCACTACAGTGGTCCTGCAGAACCCATTCCCGATCCCGAAGTAGCCGCTAAACCCATCATACTTGACTTTAATACCAAAGTCACCTCCTTCCCCCTTCCTCCCTTGCCTCCTGCGCTCCCATCGGGTCCCATAACTCCTGGGCTAACTCAGGAAGATTTCTCCACCTACATCAACCCTCTGTACAAACGTACCTGGGAGATTGACAGCAGACGCAAATTTACAGTCGGTTCAGATGGTCAAGTTCGTACCTTTAGACCCACTTGGCTCAACAGGAAATACGAGTTTGCAACACCTGCGTTCGCTTTAAGCTTCTTCACGAAGATTGTCCATGTCTTCATTGAAGAGAATGTACGTCTAAATTGGATAGAGTCACGCTACTTTGCAAGACACTGATCTGACTCGACGTAGCACATACCGATCACGTTCGGTATCGATAGCCATTCCGTGTTCATCCACACGGCGACTCCTGGCGTTGAACGGCCCAAGACGGACGAACTCGTTTTTGTACCTACATATCGTGACATCCGCATCGCTTTCCGCGCCGAGTCAATCTTCGAGCAAGCCCTACAAACGGGCGAAGCATCACCAACAGCCATCAAATACACTCGCGGTCGAAACCCAAGCCTCAACAATCAATTCGAGTCCGCTCAACCCTTGGTTATCGCTCACAACCAGTTCAATGCCGCGGAGGATGACGATACGACTGCAGTATCCGATTACCCCGTTCCGGCCTCACCTGCCCCCAAGAAAATACTTATCACCGATGCCGATTTCCCTACATACTTGATGCCCCTGTATTTGCACGGATGGCATTTCAACTTCGTATCCAGAAGGCCAGCAGTCGAGGCTGACAGACAGACAGCTCCTCGTCTAGCGAGAAGAATCCCTTTCCAAGACTTCGATTCTGCCGTTTCTTTCATGCGGACTGCTGCAGAGATAGCCGTTTCGTCAAACGTATGTGATATGTGTCACCGTCACGTCCTTTTCCTCCTCGCTGACAATATTAATGGTCACAGAGCGAATTCATGGCCACTGTGACCGACAATGTTGTTCACGTATATACTACTACTAACATGGGGCTCCACTTCGGTATCACCCACATCGACATCAGCCTGGCCATTCGTATGGAAAATCTCCTTCAGCAGCAATATGCAGACTCGATGTATACCGGTCCTGACCCTTTGAAGCCTAAAAGTTTCCCTCAGCCCACGTCCGTTGCTGCCCTGGAAAAAAGTCGCGTAGAGATTATTCCCCATTCGCGCAAACGTAGAACCACTCTATCAGAGCGATCTTCATGATCGCTGAGTCACTTTAGGGGTTAGTCAATTTTCGTTTATTCAGTGTTGGGTGGCTCGTGTAATTACTTTTCTAGAAAGTAAAGTGCAGCACTCGAAAGATATCTAGACTTGATAGTCTATCCACCCCCACTCACGACGTTAAAAATTGTCGCAGACCTGACGCTATAACATCGCTCTCTGCCCCGTGAACGCTCGTATGTGTACCAACGAAGCTTACACCTGGACAGTTGGTTACGCGATAGATAGCACTGCAGAGTTCAATTGCATGTCATTAGTATGATAACTTGATACGTTAATCAAGTTCAAACTATATTGGGTATCAGCTCAGTACCGTATGCAGGGTACATGTCGCGTAAGATGGTTTTGATAGACCAAGACAACAAGATATCGCGTTCGATATACAAAAAGGCGCAAGCCACTAGATGATAGCAAGAGGAGATGAGAAAGGCATGGGTATCGTCGGGCTTCCATGAGGCAAGTGAGTGCAAATACAGGCTTCAATGGGGAGGTGATTTCAAGTCTTACCAGGAGAAAAATTGATGTTCTGACCAGGTTATCGTTTTTTTCTCGGATCCTTGACTTCAAGTTCCTTGGCTTTTTCAGAAATCTCAGCTCGAAATGACGCCTTTACATTACAAGTGTCAGGTACGTCTAGAAAAATTTTACGAAAGTGCTTACATTCCGCTGAAGCTCGTCTAGGAGCACCTGGACTTCCTTCCAAGACCATCCAAACTCGCCCAACATAGCATCTTGCTTCTCTTTCACCGTTAGAAATCTAACAACCCGGAGTTCTACATCCTTATTGGGAATTGCTCTAAATTCCTGTCCGGACTGTGGGAATCGAGCATCGCGAATACGTTGTTCATCTCGCTGCCGTTTGAGCAGTGGGAGAAGCTGCGAGAGATAATTGTATCGCAGTCGGTCGATGTCGTTATCCCAGTCGTTCAGTGTGGCGTGGCGTTGACGAGTACTCTGGTACAGGCCCTATGCATGCCAGTGTCAGAATAATGTACTCATGAACAAATGAGTGGCTCACTTCGAGTCTCTTATATCCCGCAATGATAGCAGCATTCGTCTCCATTTTGTCAAGAAACTGCGTCTCATCTCGGGAACGTCGTCGATCTACAGCCTCATCATGATAATCCTGAGCGTGAAAATCATACATTCGTTCAAGATCGGATAGATGCTGCTTTTGCAAAGCTTTAATACGACCCGCTAAGTCCTCTGGTTTTGCGAGTTCTTCCTTCATTTCTTTCAAGCTTGACACAATCTACGTGTGAGGAGTCATTTGCAGTATATATTCATGAAAACATACCTGGGTACTGGACGACCTTTCTGGGTGAGTATGTATTGAGCTGCTCTGTATTTCTCTGCAGCAGATGATTCTGTCTGTGGGTCTGGCCATGGGTTTTCGGTGAAGCCATTTCGACCCTCATATCCAATAGATGGTTTCCGAGAAGATTCCATATGCACACTTGATTTGAGATGTAGTCGAGTAACCAAAGAGTGACCTCCAACAAATTCTGAGATGATGGAAGTCCGACCAGAAGAAATTCACGAAAGTGAAGCGAGATCATACCATCGACCCATCAAACTAACGAGAGCTGGCGAAAGGCTCATTTCTGCTTCCCTTTGGCTCATCCATGGTTTCTGGTACCTAACAGTGACCTAGGAGATACGAGTACTACGAGCAGATACAGCGTATCAACTTACTGCGTAGTATTCTAGGCTAGAGCCCGAGGCAGGCATCTTATTTTTGGCCAATATGTCTCTCCACGAAACACTCACCGCACATCCTCTCTTGTCGCCCCATACTTCCCCCAATACATCCCCGGATATCACCCCTCCAAAATATGTCCCATATACCCCAAGACAGAGAGTCTCTGCGATAACTACAGGTACAACTGTCACCGCTTCCGTATCCAACTCGCCCAGAGATGCGACGAGTAAACTACAGCTCATGAACCTAAAGGCAGCTGCCCAGACAGTCGGTCTAGATACTGGTACAGTCGGCTGGGCCATCTTGGAGAAACTCGTCCTTGAGAGCAGCGGAGAATGCTCCGATATCTGGCAGGCCGTTACAGCCGGCAGAGCGACCTTGCTATTACCTTTGGAGACAGCTGCTCCCCACGAACAGTTTCATGCTGACTTTGTAAAGGACCATGTAGTTCTATGTGATGGGCCTTCACGAAAGAATGCGCCCGTTTTGACTCTATCTGGTCTTCGAGGTGTCTTAAATGGGTGCGTGATACTATACTATACATCATTGACAGCGGTAATGACCACAATTTCATAGACAAACCCTGACTTTACGCTCATCTGTTCACCCATCATCAAAGCAGTTCCAGCATCTCCTGCTGGATCCGACGTCGCGCTCTTCCGATCTAGCGCTCCTTCCCCCTCTCCCACTCATTCCATTCACACAATCTCCATACCCTGCTTTCTCAGTACCTTCTTACACTTCTTCTCTTCCACTACCACCTCTGACAAAACCTGCCCCAAAACCTAAACCACCATTACCACCACGACCCACCAGCCATCCACCCTCCCTAGCAGCATCCCAAACCCCAAGCCAGAGCCGCCTCTCCTTCGCATCCCTCTTTGGAAAACCCACTCCAACACCAGCAGCGACACCGCCCGTCATCCCGATCTCCGCATCACCAACCCCGTCCGTCCTGTCCCTCGATAGTAACAACAACCAGGACTCGGAACACGGAGCAGCGATCCTCGTTAACGCGTTCACTCTAGACCGTAGGATTGTACGCAAGGACGTCGAGAAGGAGATTGGGAAAGGACTGAAAGCTGAAGTCGAAGGGGCGCTCGCGTTCGCGTTCGAAGACAATGACAAGGACGCCACAGAGTGGATCGCTGAGAAGGTGCATGAGTTTACGCGAGACGCGGGGTTATATCCGTTCGTCAAGAGCGTTGGGGGTGGGAAGAGGAAGTTGGCTATGTTGCGGGAGAAGAACACCTCGTCGTCGTCAGATAGAGAAGACGAGTGGGTGGTGAATTCGTTGCAGATGTCTCCGGAAGATATGGAAGATAGGTTTCAGGCATTTTACGCGGGCTTAGAAGAGGAATTAAAGAAGAAGGGGTTGGACGAGCAGCAGGAGAGGATTGCTGAGGTTGTGGAAAGAACTATCTGCCGGTTATTCTATGATCGGTCCGTAACAATTCTTCTCTCGTTATGTATTGCACTAATTCTTCCATTGGTTACTAGACTATTTTTGCAGCCTACGTCTGACGATGCATCACACGACGAGGCGCTTTCAAGCAGGGTTGCAGCACTCAATATGCTCGATCTCAGTCTGGAGCATCTGGATGTTGACGTAGGTGATGCAGGCGAACAATTGGAACTTGTGGTGAAGGCTTGTGGAGAGAGTTAGTCCTGCACACCTCTTAGTCTCACTGATCAATCATTGATATTTCATTTCTGATAGCGTTAACGCGGTTAGACGACGCCACAAGTCAGAGCCCGGGAGAGAAGGCTGCTATTCTCGTTTCTGCACATAAAATCATAGTTGGTCAGTCCTACTTTGACCTGTTTTGTCACTGCGTATATTGACTCGCTCTGAACAGACGGTATGTCGAAATTGCCACCTATCCGATTGAAATCAGAAGTCACCGAAGAGAAAAGCCGGAAAGAGTCACAGACCAAGCCTTCGTCGAAGCCAGTGGAAGTGGAGAAGCATATTATGGAAGTATGGGTCCCCGAGGCTGCAACTGTAGCCTCTCCTTCGTCTGAGACTGGCCATGAACATGCATTCGACGTCGACCCGACTCAACAAGCTCTACCCCCCTCACCCGACCAAACTAAACGTTCTAAATCACCAACTCTCTTGATCTCACCTCCTTCGCCACCGCACCCTGCGTCTGTGCCGGATCCACAAGAACCACCGCCACATACGACCGTTTCCGGGGACATTCTCCTCCCACTCATTATCTTTTCCGTCGTCAAAGCGAACCCTCCGCACCTCGTCTCCCATCTACTCTACACACAAAGATTCCGAAATCATTCCATCGGTGGTGAAGAAAGTTACTGTCTTGTCAACCTCTTAGCCGTCGCTGAATTTTTAGAGAACGTCGACCTTGGAGCTCTCGGCCTAGGTGGAAGTGATAAAGTAATGAGGTATGTAACATTCATTACGTCTTCTAGCCTCTCTTGATAAACTTAAGCATCATCTTACCTTGCTGCTTCTTTCTCAACAGCACTGCCGACTTGACACCAATACCAATAAACCGTAGCCCAATGACTCCCGATACACCTTTATCAGCCCCTCCCCATCCACACGATGCATACGGCGGCATCCGAGGCCGTGTCGAACAACAAGTAGACGCCATCGCAGGCTCTGCAAATAAAGTCATCACAGGCGTCGTAGACTCCTCATTCGGGATTCTTAGATCGTTTTCATTATTACCCACTAGCCCAGACCCAGTGACTCCTGCCCCAGATGGGCTGCAGGTGACTGCTCCTTGGAACTCGGTAAGACCAGGGTTTGGGTTGCTTAGACGTGAAAGCGGGTTCTCGATTGCAGGGATTGCTGCGGCTTTGCCTGGCGGAGGTGGGAGTGTCAAGTCGGGTGAGGAGGTGGGTCAGCCTTTGTTGACTGTCTCTAGACCTGCGTCTGTCAAGTCGTACAAATCCAGTCGTAGTCGCGGGGATAAGGGTGACGGTAGTGATTCTTCATCAGAGGAAGAAGAGGAGAGTGGCGATGAAGAAGAGGAGGACGCGGACGGGAGCGATGAAGATGAAGGGGAGGATGAGGATGAGGATGACGGTGGTGCTGGAACAGAATACGACACAAGGAGCATACGGAGCTTTGAAAGTATGATGAGTGCTGGAAAGAAACACAGGAATGTGAAGCGTAGCAAAGATAGAAACGGGAATGGAGCTCGTAGAAGCCTCACAGATCGGTTGGCACATATGTCTGCTGCTCTAAAGGTGCAATCTCGTCCCTTGATCTCATTGATAGCAGAGTGATTGACCTGAACCTAATCATTTCCAGGGAACCCCACCTGCTTCGCGGCGCTCATCGTCTTTGTTGCCTCCAGGATTCGGGGGTGCAAATCCACGGTTTGATACTCCAGCGTCTTCTCGTCCACAGTCACCTTTGTCCTCCCTTCGTCTGGCGCCTCCAAATCAACGTTTCTTAGAATGCTCGGAGGATGACATTAAAGTCTCGGAAGTCAAGGACTTGCTCAAAGAGTATAGGCGTCTCGTTGAAGCTGTACGAGCCGTCGATGGGTTTGACGAATAGAATTCACAGGTTTCGGGGTTGTTTACTTACAGCACGTTATTTTCTCTAGAGTAAACTGCATTGCTAACTACCCACACTTTTTCCATCTGGCTTTTCACGATCTGTACATTTTTCTTGGGATATACGTATGTGCGTATATATTATGGCGCACCATACATACAACTGTAGAGTCAACTGCCTAGCATTCCAAGGGAGAAAGGTGTGCCAGCCTCAAAATAAGGCACATTGGTCTGACTTGCCTCGACAGCGGGTACACTGACAGTGTTCAGAGCAATATGAAGCAATCTGCATGGTCAAACTGAGAACCAGTCTACGTCATATCACTCCCAGTTGAACGTATCATCCGCCAATTGTACTTGATCATCGTCTGTCAAAAAATTCGTTTCATTATGCAGTCCAGATTCGGAGGACGCTTGCGGAACATACCCAAAAGATCGAACTGTGTAGTGTCTGCCCGGAGAAGAATTTCACGCAGCGTCATGCTTGGAGCTTCAGTATAGTACTCTCCTCGGTTATCGTCATCGTCATCTTCATCGTCGTCTTGTGTCACTTGATCCCACCGAATGTCTCCGGAAGAAGGTACGTTCCTGTTCCCCTCATCATCAGTCCATTCATCGTCCGAAGAAATGGAAAGCGAAGGTAATGCCACAGGCTCGCCGACTGGCATCGGAAATGAACGTTTCGGCCCTTTGACAGTCGATTTATTGAACGTTTTACTGTTCGTATGGGTATGTGTATGAGAATTGATGAAGTAGTTTGTCGTTGAAGCTTTGGATTTAGGAGTGCGGAAATCTAATACGTCTGTCTCCTCCTCATCCTGAAAGAACATCGATTCATCCTGGACAGCATCGACGATCTGAACAATTTACGACACTGAGTCAGCTAGAAGCTTCGAGATGAAACACATAAGAAGACAACATACCCGATCAACCTCGTTGTCAACTTCAACATTATTGTCTTGATTATTCCCAGTGCCCAGGGAAGATCTACGTGCAGAGACTAATGAAAGCCTAATGGATTTCCTTGAAGTCCTAGACTTTCGAGGTCCTATCACCTTCGTACCCTTATCAGTTCGTGAATGACTAGTCAAGCTTGTCCGTGAGTGCACAGACTTGGATTTAACAGTCCTGGGCGGTGTGGATGTTATAAAATGTTCCGGTGTTCTGGGCCTTATCGCTGGGGCAGGTTTCGAAAACGAGGGGATTTTTGACGTGGAGGTTGATGATGTGGGATACGCACGATCAGGAGCCGGCTCGGGGGACTGATGTACTGGAGACTGAGATGCGGGAGGGAACTCCGGGAGGAGAGATGTACGTATCTCATCTATCCGACGTTCGAGCGCACCCTCGAGTGGGGGACTACGAAGGGAGAAAGAAGATATCAGTTCAGCGGTGGGTTGTGTCTAATCAATCCAGAACAAGAACGCAAGTCAGTGCAGTACAAAAACATGTGCTCCGAATCTACTGACCATAAAGTCAACACGTCCTGAATCACGGTTCTCCCAAAGATCCAAATTCAACGCAGCATGACGCGACGTTTCTTCAACCTTCCGTAGCTGCTTGATGCGGATTCTCAAATCCTCTCCAACCTTCTTGGCTTTGAGAAGTGCATCCGCCAATGCTTGCTGTGTCCTAGACTCCAAATCAAGCTGGTGGGAAAGCGCTATCTTTGCGTGTTGTGGATATTGCTTCTGGGGCGTAATACTCGATTGTACTTCACCGTTCTGATCAATCGTTGGTTTTGGTGACGGAAAAAGCGGTTTGCGGAGTTTGCGGAGGTTTGAGGGATGGTGAGCTGCTGCGATGGGTAATGGAGCTGGAGGAACGGGCGATATCTATTGAGGGTGGAACCGTTGAGCAGGACTTCGTCAAGAATCGACATGAACCTACATCGAGTTCTGCTATTGATGCGTCAGATGTATCATTAACCGATGCAGAATCCAACGAAAAGGAGGTCGACGGGTTCGGTTTGAGACCTGCCAGGTCGATCAGGAATTTGAGAGCTTTATGTCCGCCCTGCCCATCCCAGTAGTCATGAAGAAGATCTAGATGTTTCGAGTCTGCAAGTGCAATCAGTCGTTCGGTGGGGAGTGTACTGTATTGTGAAGTGGGATTGTTTTGAGGTGCTCCCAAATGTTGCTGGAGATTCGTGTAAGACTGGAATGTGAAGGGAAGGAGAATGAGAGCTCACGCGTAACGATTTAAGATCGTCTTGCCTCTGCAGAAGGACAGACGCAGATCGCAACCAGGTGTGCCGCGTCGATTGGGAACTACCCAGAGTTGTAGCGTATGCACGCGGTTGGGAATGGAGGAGAGCCTATAGAAGGCGTCAATAACAGTCAAGCACCCAACCAGTCAATCTGAAGATGCGTACCACTGCATTTTCAAAACTCGCGTCTACAGACATTGAAGTGCCTTCGAGTAACGCTTGTGTCGATAACGACAAAAGAAGTCGTTCAAACCTAATCGTCACATATATTCAGTATATAATCAACGCATCCGAATCTCAACGACTAACCGATCTCCAGAACATTCCTCTAGCAACGATTTCCGAACTACCACATCCTTCCACCACCAAGCCACGCGTGTCGTAGGTTCCTTCGAGTTAGGATTACCTTTCGAAGGTCCGCTTGTACTAGCGTATATGTTACGATGTCGCAAAGCCTCCGCGTATTTTGCCAGTGACGTCCTAAATGCCATTCTATCCGAAGGTTGGAGACATGGGTATGTTGGGAGGATCTACGAGTATGACACACACATATGACATAAAGATTCAAGTCATCTTGTCTTATTCCAGATATAATGCTGCACTCACGATCTTAGCCTGACCCCTCCCTTCTAACCTCCCCACCAAAAAATAACAGATATCCTCCATCGATTTCGTTCGGTCGCGTAGACCTCGTGTGATGCTGAAGAGATCATGATCATACTCTGGGTTATTTGCGTATGGATAGTCTAGGATGTGAAGATGTACAAGGAGGAGAAGGGGGATGGGCAAGAGGAACACCGAAGCCATGCCAGTGAATGAAACGCTGGTAGCTGATGGTAGCAGTGCTCGGGAGTCTCGGAAATTCAGTCACCAACGCGATTCGTCACGCTGTGACCCACCATCTCCCACCATATTGAGGCTTTCGAGCCACCACACACGATCGCTGAATCGTCAGGTCTCAATTTCCAATTTTCTTGTAAATATGGATGGATTGGATGTAACGGTACGCGACTAAGGAGTGGTATGACCAATTTAGGCTCCCTGTAAAGACGCGTATGTGGCTGACCGGAAGGTTGTAGGATGCTTGAGGCGACAATGGACATCTCCCTCAACATGCCTTCCCTCGCATCTGCTACGATTTTGTGGATTTGTGTTATCTATGCTTAGCTCTGATCATTTTGTCAAGACTTAGATAGAGCCGTAAGCTTCCAAACCACGTTGTTGTACTTGAACGCCAAGATGGGACTTCATCATGGGAGAGATGCATTTTTACAATGTTCGTTGATCTCTGTTCTAGGTCTTCTCTACCGAAGCCAAACTTTTCAGGCCTGCTTTGCAGCTCTCCAACTCCTTCGAAGATGTCCAGTACGATTCGTATCGCTGATACAGATTCTCGCTCGATCAAAAATGACCGTCCTTCGATCATGATCGGGAATATGATCGTAAAAATGGCCAGATATGGGAAGAAATCGTAAATCAAGCTGGCCAACAGCCATAATTAAGTGAATGGCCAAGTCTGACTTGGCCAAGTGTCAAAATTGGACGTCCTTTCCTCAAACATGTGATCGAAATTCGATCATCTTCCGAGACGCGCTTGGACTCAAGTATCGTCACAGCTGCATCTACCGCTCCAACTCATTTGGAAGATCCCATGAATAATTACGAATCACGATAAACATATATATACAGTTCCGATAAAATACATTTGCATCGCTGACAGGCCATACAACCTGTTAAAGAACTTCATGACACGGACTTGAGAAATTAAGCCACTAGAAATATTTATCCAGGATAATCCCCAAGTCGCTACGTTCATTTTTGGCGCGCCGTTCGAACCGCGACCCCACAACAGTAGTAGTGCCACTGGACTCGTCTAGATCAGGTACTTCTTCGCGGGTGCAGGAGTCACCGAAGGCAATGATGGCGACCTTTTTACCACGAGCAAGTAGATGAGTTGGTCTCAATCGACCGTGAAGTAGACCAGCCTTGTGGATGGCATTAAGGGCAGCGAAGAACTTCTCCTTGGGTACTTGTCCTCTGTGATATACTGTCAGTCACGTCCATATTGTTCAATTTGAATATCAACGCACCGGGTGGGCCGCTCGCCAAATTTTCTCATCACAAGGGCTGTGAAGACTCCGATTCTGTCGGGAAGCCTCAGAGATTGGTAGAAGCCAATGACATCCACCACGCTCTTGACACCCCGTTTCTGTAATTCGCGATAAGTATTCGCTTCTCTCTGAAGCCTTTCCAGTTGGTTGTCGTCATGCGCCACTTTGATGATTACATGTTCGTCCAAGAATTTGCCTGCAACAGAGAGCGTAGCAGGGTAGACAAAAGGAGCAATCTCCTCTTCAACGAGGAGACGGATAGTTGTGGCTGCGGACTTGCCCGTAGCTTTACGCGTTAACTTCGTCGTCCTCTGGCTACGCGTGTATAAGATCTTGCGGTCCAGTTTCAAGGGTCGTTTACCTGTGAAAGACAGAACAAAACCGTTGCCCCTACCAGTGGGCTTCGAGAATATATCGGCGGTCGTGCTGTTGTAAGACATATTGAAGAGTTTCTGACAGGTTTCGACGTTAGTCTGCAAAATAAGAACGAGAGAAGGAAGGTGGCCCACTTCTTTTTGACGAACAGAAAGACTCTTTGTGCTCCAGCTGGTACGAGTCCATGATTTGGGAAGACAATTAGCGATAGTGGCAGCATGGATTGCCTCCGCACGATCGAGGAGATCGTTGATGCCGGCGATATATATTCCAGTGTGAATTTTGCCATAATTAGGAGCGGTAGGGGTGTGGATCAGTTCAGACACATAAAGAGTTCGGGTTTTGCGATCGCGAACGGCAATGATCTCATAAATACCCGAGTTGAGGAGTGCGAGAGTCCCGTCACCCTGCACAAGCTCGCCCCACACCTTCAGATTGAAAATTAGTCAACTATAACTGAGGGATAAACACATCAATTTACCTGTTGAAGGACATCCATGGCATGTTTTATCTCTGAATCCTGCT
Organism: Sarcomyxa edulis; assembly: GCA_009761415.1. Lineage (NCBI taxonomy): Eukaryota > Fungi > Basidiomycota > Agaricomycetes > Agaricales > Mycenaceae > Sarcomyxa > Sarcomyxa edulis. The sequence continues at coordinate 162,342 of QUOL01000027.1, forward strand.
TGTGTGGAACAATCGGTTCGTCTTCATCAGTATCCGAGTCTTCGGACTGTTTGCGCTTTCCGGGAGTAGACTTTTGCTTTCCAGTGGCACTGCGAGCTTGAGCAACGGAGGCATCCCAAGGACAGAACTTTGCATCGAAACCCATCCGTGCGCCTGTAACGAGTTGATTGCCAGAGGGTGTTACACAGCGAGAACCGCAAGCTCCATGGAGACAACGCTGATAAGGAAATTTGCCGGACTGCCTAGCCAATTCGATTATTGCTTCCATAAATTCCTTGCTTCCGGCTTTCAAGCTTTTGAACTCCATCAATACTGCATATAGTTCGGGGACGCCGAAGTAACGAACGGCCTTTTGCAATTGCTCAACCTTTTCGGGACTAAGTCCCATTTTCGGTGTGATGTTGTGCATCTCGAATCCCAGGGCACCATCAGGGTAGGCCTGTTTATTGCTGGTAATTGAAGAGGTGAAACAGAAGGCTGCATTGACAGAAGATGGATTCTGGCTCAGCGCGAGTGTCGAGGCAACCGGGGCGCAAAATCGCGCGGTAGTCTTCTCATAGAAAGTCTGTACGTCCTTTTCGTTTTTGACATAGATTCCTCTCGTATCCACAGCCTCCTCGCGTTCTTTCCTAGATGGAAGTTCACCAAGTGAGAGTGGAACATTCGATGTGTCAGCTTTGAATCTTTCCAAAGCGCTACCAGCAATCTTGGCGAAAACATCGGGGAGCGATGGAAGGACTTCGATGTACTCGAGGACTTGATGAGGGTTTAAGTGGCTGTCAAAGCCTTTTGTGTTACGAGTATGATCAGATGGAACATGGTTTCTCATGACCAGCGAAGGCGGATTCCATGAAAACAGATGGTCGATCTCGTCATGGACTCCAGAGGACAGGTTTGAGGTGTCCGTATTGATGCCACTGGAATTCATGGTGCGAAGAGGGTAGAAGAAAGATAGAAAGAAGATAGTTTGTGAGAGTAGAAAGAGAGGAAAGAAGATAGTTTGTGATAGTAGAAAGAGAGGAAAGAAAGAAGTGCTTTGTGGCAGCTTTATGCCCATCGTCTGACTCCGCTTGAAATCTGTGGTGGCCTGTATGAAACGCGAAGAACAATGAGAACGAGCCACATCACAATAAACACGGTGGCACTTGCGGTGTGACAGCAACTCGGATGGTGGTCCAAGTTCGACTTCGGGCTTCTTCGATTCCCTGCTGTAAGTACGCTGTTGGATGGAAAGACATTGTCATCAATCTATCAGAGACCTTGAAGGCAAATAGTATCGCGTAGAAGCAGAATCAGTCGCGATCTCTGGGAGTTTGATAAAAGTTGCTGAAAAATTGCCACTCGGAAGCAACTCGAGAGTTGTCGGAAGCAGCTCCGAGTCGGAGTCACGAACGCGGTCCGTCACGCTGTGACTACATCACCAGGCACGGGGCCGCACAAGACTTTCAAGTTAGACCGTCACAATCGATCGTCGACAGCCCGTTTGTCCTTCAAATCTTGACTTCCTTCGCTCATATCTGCTACGTTCTTTCTCATCGATATCATCTATTTACGCAGAAAACAAGCATTCACCATGGACCAGAGCGAGATAAAGCAAGAACTCGAGTCTCTTCTCAATTTCAATCCTCCTACGATGAAACGGGGGGTATCGTATGCACCCGAATCGGAATTCGCAGTACCATTGTCGTTTTACGACAAACACCTAAGCGATAAATCGAAATTGAAACGAGTCAAACTCATGCCATCCCTCGTGGATGACATCGCGGCATGTGTCGATAATGCACTCAAGCCTTACAAGGACCTCAAGACCGAATTTCCGTCTATGGAGAGTATCTTATTCCTTCCAGAACATAAACGCAAAAGGCAAATCCCCAATCGTCCAATATACAAAACACACGCCATCGCCGACGTCTATAGGGACATATCAGAACATTTCCAGGGTGTGGCTTCGACGCTCCTCCTCTACCCTCAGCCGAAAAGCTGGAATACTGCTCTTGCATGGGATAGAACGCACACTCTCATTCCTGGTGGTCAGTCCTATGCCATTGAAGATGGAGCACTTCGGATCTCGCACCACTTCGAACCTGACGCAATGCCCAGCGCTCGCCGTGCGTACGAAGGCCTGACTGACAAAACCATCGCCGCACTGAAAGAAGTGCAGTGTAAAGTCCCGGACTTGGCAACATGGGAGATCGTCCCAATGACCCAGGAGGCTGAGGGGCTTCTGGAGAATATGTCAAATCTCTCAGAGCTGAACTGTTTTGATTGCGAGAACAGCCCAGTCATTACGAATACCAAACGGTACTTTTCTGTACGTCCACAGACCTTGGATGCCACCGAAACTCCATGGACAATCCCTGGTCAATCCACAGACAACTCAAAACCTGTCCCTGACCGCCCATCGAGTTCGCCAGACGGACCTTGGCAAAACACGCGCTCTCGGACGGTTGTACCACCAAAGAAAAACACGAAGGGTAAAGGTCCACATAGAGCTCCGAAACAAGAGACCAAAGTTTCTGTTCTAACACAGAAGCAGAGATCCAAGAATTTGCCTCTAGATACCATTACGCTGCAACGATTCGTCCAGCATGTGCGTCTATTTACCTTTCTACTTGGCTCAGCTGTTGTATCGAATGTTCTGGAAACAGGCATGGGGAGAGTCGACCCGTAAAGACACTACAATAATCGTCTTCAAGGCCGGGAATCTCGAACGGATCGGTATCCGACACCGTGAATCCCAGACACTGTATATTTCAGAACTGATACATGCCGATACATGTAAAGAGCCGGGATATGGAAAAATCCACATTGGTTTGTATATGGCAGCACTGACAGACACCATGAACCGCCTGGAGCAAGGATCGACGCCGACGACCAAGGGCAAGGGCAAGGGGGCAACAAACGATCGCGCCCGATCTAAAAAGCGGGCTTTGCCATTGGACGAAGATTCACCTGCTGCTACCGTCAAGCGTCGAAGAACGGGGGTGAAAGACACTACTCCAAAGAAAGCACAAAGCCCTGACTCGGTCAGTGCGTCGACAGTCTTTTTCGTTCAACCACTCATAACGCGTCGCAACAGGATATTCTAAAGGCTGCTGGTCGCTGTGAACTCGCTCTTGTGTATCTCGATTATGGAGTGCACGGCTCATCCGTTCCAGCTTCGCTATCTCGTCTGGACCCTTCTATCCCACCGGCACGTAAACTGAAGCCTCCTCCTCCCAAAAAGCTAAAGCGTTCATACGCACCACATGAGTATATAACCCTAATCATTGGACGCGATTTCGCACGAGGAGGCACTGGTGTAGCTCACGAGGCTAAACTGGAGCTACACGCGGAAGACGGGTGTTTGCTCGTCCGCGATGTCGTCGTAAAGCTTGCTTTCACCCCGATCCAACGGCAGCGACTCTGGCAGGAATACTCTATTTATCACCTTCTGTCCAACAAGGGCGTCTCTGGTATCCTTACCGTTGTGGGTCTCTACGAGAGTATTGAAGACGGCGTATCTGCTCTTGTGATGACTCGAGGGGGAACATCCCTTCGAGACCGCCCCGATGGTGTGGAAAGGCTATCGCCGGCCCAAAAGTACGTACTCATCACCCTGATCAATGTTTTCTTCTGATGTTGGTATGTAGGTCTGCCTTTGTCAAGTCCTTGAAAGAAATACATGCCGCGGGTGTGCGCCATGGAGATATTAGAGCGGAAAACCTCCTCGCTGATGATGATGGGGACGGTGTGGCTATCATCGACTTTGATCGAGCCAAGTTGGATACACCCCCGGATAGGGGTGGATTCTATGAGAGTGAGATCCTTCGGCAGATACTAGAAGGCGACTTCGTCGAGGGTCCGGCTACAACGTAATTTTTGTTGTGCTTCAATGTATGAATATCAGGAATATACCCTTGTTGTATTGTATTGGAGATTGGGTCCTCCTTAGGGACAGACGGAAATAAAGAAATGACTCTCATCTATGTGGCATGAGAAAGACTGAAGAGGTCATGATCATATTAGAGAGTTTGGGTTTTGCGATCGCGAACGCAAATGATGTCATAAATACCCGAATTAATGACTGCGAGAGTCCCGTCACCCTGCACAAACTCGCCCCACACCTTCAAACCGAGAATTAGTTGAATATGACTGGGAGTTGAGCGCACGACTTTACCTGTTGAAGGACATCCATGGCATGCTGCCTTTCAGTCTGTGTGGGGGAGGTAGTCGAATCGTCTTCATCGAGATCTGAGTCGATATCGCTTTCTGGAAGTAGATGTCTGCTTTCCGGTGGCCTTGCGGAATTGAGCGATAGAGGGACCCCAAGGACTAGATCTTGCATCTGGACCCATTTTTGCTCCTGTTACGACTTGACTGCCGGAGGATGTTACACAACGAGAACCACAAGCACCATGGAGACAGCGCTGATAAGGAAATTTGCCTGGCTCCTTAGCTAGTTTGATTATTGCTTTCATAAAGCCCTCGCTTCCAGCCTTCAGGCTTTTGAATTCTATGAGCACCGCGTGGAGTGCGGGAGCGCCGAAGTAACGAACGGCGTTTTGTAGTTGTTCGCACTTTTCTGGACTGATCCCCATCTCCGGGGTGATATTGCCCATGTGAAATTCGAGAGCACCGTCAGGGTCCGCAGAGCTCTTGCTGGCGACGGACGATGTGAACCGGAAGGCTGACTTGATGGATGATGGTGTCGAGCTCAACGCTAATGTAGAGGCGACTGGAGCGCAAAATCCTGCCGTAGTACCTTCGTAGAATATCTTCACGTCCTCTTCGTTTTGGACATAGATTCCGAGTTCAGTTGTTGCCGTTTCGCGACCCGCCGAAGTTGAAAGCTTGCCGAGTGAAAGTGAATCATTGGATGTTGTGGCCTCAAAGTCTTCCAACGCGCTGTCGGCAACCTTGCCGAAGAGGTCGGGAAGTGACGGAAGAACCGCGAGCCACTCGAGAACTTGTTCACCATTCAGATGGCTGTCGAAGCCTTTCGTATTACGAGTACGGTTAGATGGAACATGGTCTCTCATGACTAGAGACGGAGGATTCCACGAAAATAAATGACGAATTTCATCGTAGACGTTGCCAAGAGAAGATCCTGAGGTGTCCGAGTTAGTGCCACTGGCTTCCATGGTGCGACGAGAGTTTTAGAAGGAGAGTTGGTGGGAGTGTGGAGAGGAAGAAAGACGCGCTTTATACCTCTAAATTGAAGTGAGCGGTGGCATTGTCTCAAAAAGGAAGAACAATGAGAACGAGCCACATTTCCAAGCCACTGACACTTCAAATTGACACCGCACTTGCGCTTTGAAATTATGCGCTTGAGTTCCTGTTGTCTCAAATGTCATCAGGAAATCACATCCATCTATTTTGTGTGGCATACCTCAATTCTCCGACACATCTAGTATCAGACCTTTCAGAAACAGCCTGGCGCCATTCAATGCACATCTCTATCTAAAATGTAAGTATGCGTCTTCGAACGACTCGGAATCAACTCGGAATGATGCCTACACAGCAGCAAGGTTGTTGCACGCCAAGATGATGCAAGGTAGGGCTTGTCTAGACTCTAGAGGCTCTCAATCAGCAGATAAAGTCGCGTAGAGGTTGGGCCCGTCCTATGTAGGTCGGAGCTCCGAGCAAGAATCGCCACTGGGCCCTGGGCCCTGGGGAGTCTCGGAAGGAAATTCAAATTCAGTCACCAACGCGGATCGTCACGCTGTGACCACAATTGAACTCATCCACTCACACTCACACTCACCATCTACTCACCATCGGCGATTCGTCGATAATCCTGTTAGTTCTTAATTCTTGGCTTCCTTCCCTCATATCTACTACGCTCTCGTGAATCTGTTTCATCTACGCAGAGTTCCACATCCACCATGGAACAAAGTGAGATAAAGCGAGAAATCAACAACCTTTTCAATTACAATCCTCCTACGTTGAGATGGGAAGCTCTGTACCCACCCGAATCGGATTCCTCAGTGCCATTATCCTTTTACGACAAGCACCTAGGCGATAAATCAAAATTAAAACGAGTCAGACTCATGTCATCCCTCCCAAACGACATCGCAGCATGTGTCGACAATGCACTCAAACCATTCGAGGAATCCAAGACCAACTTTCCACCCATGGACGGCCTGCTTTTTGTATCGGAAAACCATCGCAAAGGTGATATTGTCAACCGTCCAATGCGTACGACAAAGGCCATCGCCGAGATTTATAGGCACATATCAGACCATTTCAAAGCCATGGCGTCGACACTGCTTCTCTACCCTAGGCCAACCCGCTGGAACACTGCTCTTTCATGGAATAGAACGCACGATCCCATTCCTGGTGGTCAGTCTTATGCCATCGAAGATGGAGCACTTCGAATCTCGCACCATTTCGAACCTGACGCTATGCCCAGCTCTCGCCGCGTATACGAAGGCCTAGATGACAGAACTCTCACCGCACTGAAAGAAGTGCAGTGTAAAGTCCCGGACTTGGCAACATGGGAGATCGTCCCAATGACCAAAGAGGCCGAAGGGCTTTTGGAGAATATGTCAAGTCTTTCAGAGCTGGACTGTTTTGATTGCGAGAACAGCCCAGTAATTACGAATGCCAAACGCGACTTTCCCATACGCTCACAGACTTTGGATGCCACCGAAACTCCATGGACAATCCCTGGTCAATCCACAGAAAACTCGAAACCTGTCCCTGACCGCCCATCGAGTTCGCCAGACGGACCTTGGCGGAACACGCGCTCTCGGACGGTTGTACCACCAAAGAAAAACACGAAGGGTAAAGGTCCACATAGAGCTCCGAAACAAGAGACCAAAGTTTCTGTTCTAACACAGAAGCAGAGATCCAAGGATTTGCCTCTAGATACCGTTACGCTGCAACGATTCGTCCAGCATGTGCGTCCATTCACCTTTTTACTTGTCTCAGATTATGTATCGACTGTTATGAACATAGGCGTGGGGAGAGTCGACCCGTAAAGACACTACAATAATCGTGTTTAAGGCTGGGAATCTCGAACGGATCGGTATCCGACACCGTGAGACTCAGACACTCTATATATCAGACCTGATACATGCCGATACATGTAAAGGCCCGGGATATGGGAAATTACACATTGGTTTGTATATGGCAGCACTGACCGACACCATGAACCGCCTGGAGCAAGGATCGACGTCGACGACCAAGGGCAAGGGCAAGGGCAAGGGGGCAACAAACGATCGCGCCCGATGTAAAAAGCGGGCTTTGCCATTGGACGAGGATTCCCCTGCCGCTACCGTCAAGCGTCGAAGAACGGGGGTGAAAGACACTACTCCAAAGAAAGCACAAAGCCCTGACTCGGTCAGTGCGTCGACAGTCTTTTTCGTTCAACCACTCATAACGCGTCGCAACAGGATATTCTAAAGGCTGCTGGTCGCTGTGAACTCGCTCTTGTGTATCTCGATTATGGAGTGCACGGCTCATCCGTTCCAGCTTCGTTATCTCGTCTGGACCCTTCTATCCCACCGGCGCGTAAAATCAAGCCTCCTGCTCTCAAAAAGCTAAAGCGTTCATACGCACCACATGAACATATAACCCTCATCATTGGACGCGATTTCGCACGAGGAGGCACTGGTGTAGCTCACGAGGCTAAACTGGAGCTACACACGGAAGACGGGCGTTTGCTCGTTCACGATGTCGTCGTAAAGCTTGCTTTCACCCCGATCCAACGGCAGCGACTCTGGCAAGAATACTCTATTTATCACCTTCTGTCCAGCAAGGGCGTCTCTGGTATCCTTACCGTTGTGGGTCTCTACGAGAGTATTGAAGACGGCGTATCTGCTCTTGTGATGACTCGAGGAGGACCATCCCTTCGAAACCGTCCCGATGGTGTGACGGGGCTATCGCCAGCCCAGAAGTACGTTCTCATCACTCTAATCAATGTTTCCGTCTGACATTGGCATGTAGGGCTGCCTTTCTCAAGTCTCTGAAAGAAATACATGCCGCGGGTGTGCGCCATGGAGATATTAGAGCGGAAAACCTCCTCGCCGATGATAATAGGGACAGTGTGGCTATCATCGATTTTGATCGAGCCAAGATGGATACAACCCCTTATAGGACCAAATATGAGAGTGAGATCCTTCGAAAGATATTAGAAGGCAACTTCGTCGAGGGTCCGCCCACGTCGTAATTTTCATTATGCTTCAATGTAAGAATATCAGGAATATACCCTTGTTGTATTGTATTGGAGATTGGGTCCTCCTTAGGGACAGACGGAAATAAAGAAATGACTCTCATCTATGTGGCATGAGAAAGAAAATCGTCGACAAGCAGGTTGCGTAGACGTATGACCCAGAGTATAACATTTGAAAAGCGATAGTTACGAGTCATATTACCTAGCTCACTAGTTATTGATATCGATAGCCGATACAAGAACATCAAGGGCAGCTAGTTGACCCCAAGAAGTAAACGCCTGAGGCGGTCCTTCCCAAGCAGAAGAATACGAGGTCCCGTTAGCGGCTAGTTCCAAAAGAGCGTTGTACTGTACGATTATCAGTTCACTGGGGGGGGAGGCTCGGAAGATACGAGACACACCTGGACATTGATATAACTACGCAAAAGGGTCTGTAGACTGGGGTTTACAGAGCTTCTGGTGAATGCTTCGTGTAGCCCTCGGATGAATACAGCTAGAGGGGATAGCAGTGTAGGTGATGAATGAGAATGGGATGGAGGTAAAACTACAGACATAAATTGAACGAACCTTTGAAACCGGCCCCGTCATTATTACTACCAGGCGACGCGCCCTCCGTGATGATACCATTGCTTCCTTCCCAGACGGAAGACTTGACTGCAGCAGCAATTATCCCCGTCATCCTGCAATTCAACTAGCTTAGATAATGTCCGCATCCATTATAGAATAGAAAAATACACTTACAGCGTAGTCCATTGTGCGTCCCCCGTAACAGTCGCAAGAACACTCAGACCTTCAATGTATTTCCCACTATTATACGTGAAAAGTTCGTTAGCGGGGGATGTCGTGCAGTCGTGTGCGTTAACGGTATCAAGGAGAATATCGTTCGCGTTGATATTGTGTGATTTCATCCAATTGGCGCTGAGGATTGCAGCGTTTGTGTAGGTGGAGTTCCCGGTGACTTCTGCGAGGAATGCGGAGAGCCTGTTTTGGTGGGATTCATCTTTGTAAGATGATGGATGATGGACTTGGAGGATCGAGGTACGTACGTTATATACAGGCTGTGATATATCATACGATCGAACAGTGATACATCATGATTATACGACATCCACTCACCCTGTAGTGATAGAATTGATGGCCGTGTCGTCGATGGTAGGCCGCTGAATGACGTGTGTTCAGTGTTTAGATTATCAGGAGGGCGAACGATGATGGAATTACCCAGAAAACGCCTCCAGCCATCGTCGCTACGCCATATGAGCAAAGAAGGTCTAATCACGATGGGCAAGCGTACATACCTCCATTACAGGTCGCGCTGATTGTGAAATCTTTGTTGGGCTGCGTCCCAGCAGTGGCTTGCGCTTGGGTGATTACGCTGGGAGCCGTTTATCAACAGAGTTGCCAATATCAGAAGATAGATCGACGTACTATTGTGATACATGGGTCCATGTAGCGACGGAGTGTGCGAGGAGATTGGAATCTGCGTATGCCCGGTATGCGTATAGCGCAGCTGTCGCCCACCATCTGTACAGTTCGATGATGATACGTTATACGTGCAGACGTTGAGCCAACTCACAGAGCATCATCGTTGAACTAGAATCCGAGGACTGTGAGCACAGAAGTCGAATCAAGGATGCCGGGAAATGCTTACTCTGAATCACAGAAGAGATCGTCAATGTCTGAGAGTAAAACAACACGGAGATGAACAGTACGTACCCGAATTGATCGTAATTTGCAAAGAGCCTGAAAGCTGTGTTCAAATTGTTGGTAACACTGGCTTGATTCGTTTTGGTAGCCGCGATGCGGTCTTGGTTGGCCATAGCAGACCAGACGTTGCCTGCCTGCCAGTACCCAATACCTACATCGATGCACACCTCCAATATCAGTCTCTCAACACATAGAATGGGAATTCGGATGCGTACCGTTAAATTGAGCGATGGATGCATCGAGTTGGGTCATCATGGTGTTGATGGCATTTTGGGAGATGGAAATACGGTTTGCTAAGTTGTGAGAATTGGTAGGCTCCTGATACGTTGGAACGTCATTCAGACCGTCACAGTTATAAGTAGATCGAGTGCAACTTACCCTCCATGTCGTAGGGACGTTGAGATTCTGAGCTATGGCAGAACCCGAAGTTATGAGGAGTAAGATAGAACGAAAGAGCATCAGCAGTTAGTGTTGAACCTGTGAGCAAAGTCTGAGGTGCTTTATATCAGGTTCGGGATGGTTCTATTTGGGAATCACCATACCAATAGAGAGCCTGGAGCAAAAACACAGCCTGAACCACGTGCAGTGCATTTTCCAACAAGGGGAGGGTTTTACATGTTATACGGGTACCGAAAAAGATAGTCATATGTTTAACAGGAGCATCATACAATTTGCACCGCGTGATAGTCTCGAGAACCGACAGTGGGAGAGGATGTCGACCAAGGTGACTGGGTTTGATGTATTGAGAGCTTCTAACATCATGGTCGACTTCGATGTCCGGACATCGTGTAACGGAAGTCATAGCCATTTCGGAGTAGACTAGAGGGAGAGCCACAGAGAGCCAGAGAGAAGCTGATCCGTCCGGTCAGTCATATGCATGATGAGTGGCATCGATAGATCCGAGCTCAAGAGAGAAATCAAACATCGAATTTGCATCGAATATTTCCGGGGAAATTGGACCCAGCTTCGTACAAGGTACCGTGAATCCTGCCAGATTTACCGAGACTGGCAGCACATTTGAAACTTTGATGATGGAAGGAGCAACCTGAGGAACGCTTGGTCACGGTGGATGTTTACTACGAGAGGCTACGGCAAACACCCTGCTAACTAATTAGTCTGGCACCGCGACATTTGCACTTCCTCTTGGCAGCAACTTTGTCAAAGTCTGCTGTCGAAAGTACGAGGTTGTGTCCCGAATCTCATTTCGAAACACCCTGGAGATATCTTAGATCTAGAGAATGTCTTCAGGTGCGTCATTTTATAGGATTTTCCTCCATTTTCTAACTCGTAAACAAGTCAGTAATCCCCCATCATCCACAGTGGACTTTCCTTCCTCGGAGACGACTCCAGTGAAGCCCGCTACTTACATGAGAGCACCTTATCTTCCTTTTCGACGGATATCTCTTCCAACTGCACCATCCTTGATGCACAGAGAATCTGTAGTAAGCGTTGCCTCATTTGACTCGTTACCGGAAGAGCCTCCTACAGTTCCCGCCATTATGCGGAATGTAAACGCGAATGCGAACCGCAAAGCCAAGGGGAGGCCATCTTCGATCGATCCCGCGAGGAGAGGAAACAGACGGAGAGAGGCGAGTGTGAAACCTATCGACGAAGCCCGCGAGGTAAAGAGACGGAAAGTCATTCATGAATTCTTCGAGACAGAAAAAGCATACGTGGATGGCCTTGAACTTGTATACTCAGTGCGTTGCCTACTCTTACCTGGTCATTTCCAACCCACTGACCATGACTTACAGCATTTTCTAGCACCAATAATAACGTCGCTAGATACCCCACACCCTTTGCTAGATCGAGCGTCTTTGACCGCCGTCTTTTCCAATTTCATCGATATATGGAACCTCCACCGTGCATTCTTCTCGTCCTTGTCCACCTTACTGTGCCCAGCGTCCACTCTCATCCCGATGTCGTCACCACCTCCGCTTTCTCCAGTGCTTCTATCACACTTCCCTTACCTCTCTCTATATACCCCATTTGTCACTTCGTTTCCTACTGCCATATCCTCCTTGACAAACCTCGTCTTACCTTCTCCAGCAAACAACTCCCATTACAACCCAGCCTTTGCCGCGTTCCTCTCGACTCAAGAGTCCGATCCCCGTTGTGGGAAACTCAAACTTCGTGATTGGCTCCTCACCATCGTCCAACGCTGTCCAAGGTATCTCCTACTCCTCAAAGACCTCATCAATTGCACAGACCTCGAAGACCCAGAACACGCACAACTGACAGCTGTTCACACCCTCGTCTCTAAAAGTCGGTTTAAATTTATACATTTCTCTCTTCAATCAGAACTGATACAAAGATTTTTGTTAGTAACATTGTCGCTCAATACATCACTGCACACGCATGCCCAGACGCTCTCCTTACTCGCGTTACAGAGATCAACGCCTAACCTCCCTTTTCAACTCATCACCCCAGGTCGAACGTTACTTAAGCGTGGACCGCTCCTCCAGGTGGAAAGAAGCGCACAGCCGCGTGAGAGGGAGTTTCTCTTGTTCTCTGATTGTCTGCTATGGCTGGCAGGAGACGAAGCCGACAAAGGGTGGGGTATGGGTGGGTGGGGCGCTGAAAGCAACAACAACAGCAACAACAACCCAAGTGCAGGGTTTGGCGTGAGACCGGGGATAACGAGGAGTCGTAGCAAGAGTGAGGCAGAACTCACCGCACTCAAATCTCGTGTCAGAGCTGCAGAGTCTGATACGCCCACTACGCCGCCTCCGTCCCCGCCTGGTAAACGAAATGGTCTAGTGCCCGCGAGGAAATCGTATCACCCGCCGTCGAATCATATCAAGCGGAATGCCAGCACGATCAATGCAGGTGGTGGAGGGGATGAGAGATGGGTGTATAAAGGGCGTGCGGAGTTGGTAGATCTGGAGGTTATCGTTAGCCCGCCGAGGGAGTTTGGTGAAGAGAGGAGACTGGAGATATTGAGTCCCGAGGGAAGTTTCGTTCTCTATGCAGGTGTGTCTCGTCATCTGCAGTGTTTGACTCGATCACTGACGGAAGGTATCTCTGCATAGCAACGGAACGAGAACGAGACGAGTGGAGCACAACGATTCGTCAAGCCAAATCGCAACTACTCGTCTCGCTCAATGTAACACATCCGAACTCGACCCTCACCTCTTCGTCGTCGACAAACCATCTTCGACGGTCTCTCCAAGCGCTGCCGTTCCCACCGTCAGACGAACGGCTTGAGACTATCCGCGGAGGGAAGAACACAAAGGGAAAAGGCAAGAAAGGCACGATACCAAGCGGAAGACGAGGGAAGGTGGAGCATTGGGTACCAGCGATATGGATACCCGACGAGAAGACAGAAGGATGCATGCGATGTGGAAGAATGTTCGGATGGCGGAGACGTAGACATCATTGTAGGCTCTGTGGGCGATGCGTTTGTGCGGCATGTTCAGGGAGAGTGAGTGTTACCATTCCGTCTTTCAGTTTTGTTTCGACGGAATGCTGATCAAATTATATATATCTCCCGATTAGACGTTCTTCGTGTCAGACCCATCTTCCAAAGAATCCACCAAACCAGCTCGTGCATGCGAAGCATGCTACGAAACGGTGTTTCCCCTTCTTGATCCACCCACAAATGGATCGGACCCGTTCTTGACATCAGTCTCAGCGTCGAGTACGAATACGATAACGGCACTTTCGAATTTCCCATCATGGTTATCCATGCCTTCCCTACCAATCTCCTCCATGCCCGAGGCGCTCATGGCTATCGATCGAGAACCGAGGGTGCTTTCCAGGATTGAGGACTCTGAGGTTGATTTTATGGATGAGTATGGTGGGGAGCTCAAAGAGGGGGTACATCGGGTGAGGTTGAAGTCGCCGTCGAGACAGAGGAGTTATCATGAGATATTGGAGGACTTCAGTGTGGAGGGGTTGGATCGTGGTCGGATTGGGGTTGTTGGTTCGCCGTTACGGGGACAGCAGGTGGTGATGGAGGAGGAAGAGGACGGGGAGGATGGGGACGGGGAAGAGGGTGTGGACGGTGATGATGATGATGATTCGGGCGGGGATAGTGCGTTATCGTCGAAGAGACATACTGTCGTGGACCTGAGCTCATCGCCGACACCCAAGAGGAGGGAAGACACGGCGAGGAGGAGTAAACGGTTCTCGATGCCGGCTGTTGCTCTACAAACAACGAGTGTGACTGCGCGAACACATAATGGGGAAGGTGGCGATGCGCTCAATAGTAGTTGCGGAGGGAGGGGAAAGAGGTTTTCATTAGTCCTCGGTGGTGGTGGTGGTCGGGCGCATGGATCACAGACTGAGTTGGCGGCGAGGAAGGGTGATGATGGGGAGAGCGGAGGAAGTCCCGGAAAAAGCGAGCTAGGAAGGGGGGTTGCAGCCTTGAGGTTGAGTGAGTTGTTGGGACGTAAGAAAGGATGATAGTGACGATACTCGAGCATGCGTTTGGACTCTTTATCATTATATTCACGAACTTATTCTTATTCCTCTTGCCAGAGACGATACCACAATGCGATCCTTAGGGACGCGTCCATGTACATACATCCTTCAATCTTAACGACTTTACGACCACAAATTGACCTCCCGTGTGGCATGCTCAAATTGAGTAGAATCTCCCTCAAAATTTCGAAGCTTAAAGCTTCAAGCTTGAGCGTGATTTTGTGAAAGGCGATTAGATTAGATATCGACACTGAATATCGAATTATTTTGATGCTTCCCCGGGATCAGTTCGACCCCAATCTTCAACTGCGCAATATCAATCAATCCACTGCCACAGACTGCTACTGGCAGATAATCACACTTCAATTCCATGTATATGAAAGATTGTTACAAACATCGTCTTGGCTGAGATAAATCTCTCCTTCCGTCCCCACTGGCGGTGGGGGAAGTTGGAAAGTTAAAGACACGCCGCGCCAGTGTGGCGCGTCGGACACCTCGGACGCGTCCCGCTCACCAGGCACTGTAACCGTAGCCTATATATATGAAATATTCCATAATGATAATTATAAACGGTCAAGCCTTTTCCCCCCCTCCATCGTCACAGGTTTAAATCTGTTGAAATCGGTGGGTCCACAGCCAAGCCCAACCCGGCCTCCCAGTTGGAATTGCAATCAGTTGCGCTCGCTGGCCGGAGATGCTGCGGTGGCACTGGGTGCCTTGGATCCGGAGAGTCCAGTGTAAGTTTGCCCCTAAGCCTGGAACCAAACAGGCCGCATGCCGAGAGATGCCGAATTGTTTCTAATGAGCGTCGAGGTTCAATTGTTGAAACGTCGATGTCTCCTGGAGCTTGATAGGTATCTTCGACGTTGATGATCAGACCTAGGCTCAAAATCGATGTCAAAATTCATTCGAGGTGAGGAGATTCGGGCTCGTACTTTTTTTATAACAATTTGGCCACTCACTGGCATTGGCAGAATTTGAGACTGAGATCTGGTAGACTTCCGCCAATTTCATTACTGTACCCACCTTACAAATGGACGAGATCTCGCCGACTACATAACCGTGACGGCCGTGGTGGACAAATCCACATTACATCAAGTGCTCGCAGCACCTATTCACGGCCACCTTCAGTCAAGCTGCCAACTTGCTTGCTTCAGACAAGTATAACCCACCGCTTCCGTGTGGAGACACTTAAGAATAAAATCTATGTTTATAGATATCTTCAATCCGAGGAAATGCCGCTTCAATCTTCGGGATATCAGGAAGCCTGAAGAACGAGTAAGGAGTATTAGGAAGAGAAGAGGAAGTATAGGAAATAGAAGTACTCCGAGTCTGCGTGAAACCTTGCTATTCTGTCCTGCTCTGCCTTTTTTTTTGGATTACGCTTTGGCATTTCCTCATTTGGGACCGGTAGTATGCTGCAACTATCGCCCGCCGGCGGGCTACTCATCTGAAGCGAAATCCGCGACAGCCTGAGATTACACCGTGTGTGAGTCCGAGTCCAGACTTGAACGAACTTGAGCTTGGATCGCAGGCGCAGGCTCGTTCGTCTGTCCATCGTCAGGAACGAGTTTGTAAGGTGGAAACGAAAGATATTTATGTTCGGATCATGATGAAAAACAGATGGGAGTCAGTGGATGACTTGGTTAAGATGGATATTCTCCTCCTCCGATGTCTCAGAGGAATGGACATCACCGTGTCTCTGAGTCCAACGAAGACTCGGAATGACGAATGATGGTGGCAGTGGCAAGGGGATTTGAGACGCCACATACCGACCTCGGCGAAGCTGTGCAGGACGTACATCGGGCTCTATCTAATCAATTAGATAGAAGCATGGAACCCCCTTGATGGCGATCGGCACTCCACTGGAAGGAAAGCAGACCAATCCAGGTGCCGATTGAAGTTGTTCGAGCTCGTACCAAGTACGGCCTCCTGAAGGCCTCCGTTCTCCTCCCTCTTCGGGGACGTCTCTGTCGTTGAGCTTGGCAATATCAATACTGTAGTTGGCGGGGGCCGTATATAGCTACTTGTATGGCTAGCGGTGAGTGGGGAGGGTCGGGTGGGGGGTCTGTAGTACCGCTGCGGACGGTGATGGGATATCAGATAAGACAAGGTTCGGCCATGAGGTCTGTGTTGGCAATCGAGGTTTTACATTGGGCTTAGCGGAGGCAAAACAATACATGAACCATATCAAGTGTATCCAAGACAAGAATTTGAGGAATGATCTTATCGATCTTATCGCAGGTGGATAATGTCGGCAAATCAGACCACGGTAACCGCGGGCACATCGGAATTGCGTGCATCGGAGACATGAAGATGAAAACTTGGACAGCCAGCTGGCTCAAGCTGAAGGACATGGACATGGGATGCCAGGGTGTACTAGTATGACAGTAGTAATCTGAGATCGTCCAAGACATATTTAGTACGTCTCAGATTGACGATTTTAGACGATTTGAACGAAATTGGGGTTCTACGGTGTACCCTACCTACTAGTTACCCACTTGGTCCTACTAAGCTACTTGATCGCACTTGGTTCTGGATGATTTGATATGGTTCGAGAATCCAGGGACGGATATTTCATGGCCCAGGTGATAGTGGGGAACTTGATATGAGCCGATTATCTAGGCCGTGCGATTACCTGGCCGTGCGATTACTACAAATGGACCACCTGCCATTGGTCGTCGCTATCAGACTTTTATCCCGTCCGTCGCCCATTTCACCCCCTTGTCATCGCACATCGAACATTTCCATCCTCTTCTCTTCCTCTTGACATCCTAATTAACATCTTATCTTGCATGTATCTTCCGTTTTATTCCCATTTTATACCCTTTTACTGACCAATTTCCCCTTAGTGGTCACTACGAGGACCAATTTCTCCGAAAACGGACTAAAATGTCTCCCATAATCCTCGAGCCACCCATGAATATGCACAATACTTCTCCATCAATGACCTCCATGTCCAGGATACACCAGTTTAATTCTAATTCTGCCCCCAGAAATGGAGATCGCAACTCCAGTTCACCCCACTTGCACGCCGATTCCGTCCAGGCTCGTATTCACAACCACAGCCAGAGCCACAATCAGAGCCAGAGCCACAGTCATAGCCATAATAGCCATAATACTGCTACCACTGGGTTCATCTCATACAACGATACCTCGGCTACAAAATCATCCGTGCCTCCCTCAGATGAATTCAATTCCTTCTCATCAAGCCCCCGTACCTCCTGCATAAACTGCGGTACTCTTGATACTCCTCTTTGGAGGAGAGATGGAGATGGAAATCCGATTTGTAACGCTTGTGGTAAGCAATACTCTTTCTCTCTCTTCTTACCCTTCATCTACCACACCATTCCGTCTCGTCGATCGATTGGCTCCGCTCAATTCTTGGACTGACCCATATACACGTGTCCGTTTGCAAACGCGGTATGTGCACTATAATGTGCATGCTCGCAGCCTTGCAACAACGGATATAACGCTATCAAGCATCACATCTTTCCGGCCACGCCTCATCCTCACTTTCGAATCTATAGTGTGACGAGATGAGACATGATGGTATTGGATCGCCCCCTCTCCCTTTCTCTGTCCTTTAATCCTATCCCGCGCCGCACACAGGATACATAGCTAACGCCTCATTGCATTAAACAGGCCTTTATCAAAAATCTCGCCACATGCCTCGTCCTTCTTCACTAGGTCGAACCTCTCCTCCTGCTCATCACCAGCAGGCCCTCCCCAACCCAAATTCACCCAACGGGATAGATCCAAGCTTACGCAACTCGACAAACTCAAATTTAACACAAATGTCCAACCCGGCACCGAGCACTAACACTAACACCCCCGCCCCTGCGTCCGACCCTTCAAAGAAGTCTCCTTCCCAGCAGTTGACGAAAGGAGCACCAGGTCCCCATCTCAACGCATCAGGTGGAACTTGTCCTGGAGACGGCCGCTGTGACGGTACAGGCGGAACAACTGCCTGCTCGGGTTGTCCAACCTACAACAACGCCCTGGCCGTTTCCGCCAGACTCGCCGCCGACGATATGGATGTCGATCCAGAAGACAAGGATACCAACAGGACCAGACCACAAACCAAAGGTTCTGCTGGTGGTGCCGCCAATGCATCTGACGCCTCAGAGAACGATCCCTTCGTAGCCGATCATGCACATTCCCATCCTAAAGCGGTTTCATCGCCTCCGCTGGCCTCTGGGTCCATACCTGCCGCTTCCACTCCGTCCCCGAATGCGAGTAACATCAATCCTAATTCGCCGGAACTGGCTCCAGCTGCTACGATGGCCGGGGGTCGCAAGGTCCGCGCCGCCGTAGGTGCCCTATGCTGTGCGAACTGTGGGACGAGCACAACCCCACTATGGCGTAGAGACGATGTCGGGAATAACATTTGTAATGCTTGTGGTACGTGTCTCTTTCTCCGTCTCCGTCTCCCTTCTTTTTTTTTTCGTCTCTTTTTCCGTTTCCCTTCTTTTTCGTTGCCTTCTCCCTTTCTTCCCTCCTCGTCTATTCTTTCCCATCATACCGGCTATCGTTTCTCTTTTCCCATCGTTCACCGTTCCAGCCCCTTTGTTGCATCGCGTTCTGGTCATGCACGCGGGCGCCGCTGTCACCGTGGGAACAATCGTTCTATCTTATCAGATCAGATGGTCCGGTTCATCTCCTTATCAATCTTATCTCTCACGCCAGCGGTTCCCAACTCGTGCATTACTATCCTTTCTTTGGGTATCTCCCCTCTCCCTTCAGGGCTTCATAGTTTTGTTGTCCTTGGGTCTCTGGGTTGGAACCAGTTTCTTTCCTCCCCGCTCTCGTTTTTCCTCTCTCTCTCTCGTTTTTTCTTCTCAAAAAAGAGACGAAGACACGTTACACATACTGTCTCCGTCTCACACACACATTCTCTCCCTCCCAAAAAACTATATCTGAACCTGTATCTCACAAAACACGTTTCTCCGCGATCTCCAGGTCTCTATTTCAAGCTGCACGGCTCTCACAGGCCAAACTCGATGAAAAAGACGGTCATCAAGAGAAGAAAAAGAGTACCAGCTGCACCGGGTGTTACAACGGGAAGAATGTCTGATCAGGCTGCTGCGGAGGCGCTTGTGGCTGTCGGCCGACTTGGTGGTGGAGGTGGCGGTGGAGGTAGCGGGAGTGAACGGGAGAAAGCGGAGGACGGAAGTGATGAGGGGGAACAGCCGAAGAGGAAGAGAGCGAGGAAGGGAATCAAGGAGAAGGAGAGGCGGGATAGGGATAGAGACGATGATGATCTTGGTATGGATACCGGGGGTGATGACGAGCCAAGTGGAAGTGGCGTTGGGCATCGGAAGAGATCTCGGGACCCGAATGAGGGGTCGTCTGGGTCGTGGAGAGAGGGCGGACAGCAGCAGCAGCAGCAACCGTCTTCGTCGCCGGCTTTGGAACATCAGGCAGCGCGAGCTCATTCGATCCCAAGAAATCAAGAAGGAACAGGTCCGGACGTCAACCCCAGATACGCACACCTTCAACGTGGATCTCAATACGCGACAGGATCACCCCACCCGCACGGGGGCTTTGACCTGCCGCCTTTGGCTGCTCTCAGCAGTGGTGGCGGCGGCGGCGGCGGGAATGGAGGCGGGGCCAGTGGTGGAGGACCTGGTGATGCTGGACGGTCGTTCGCAGGCTTCAGCCATTTCGGTGGGCCTTCCTCGAGTTACATGCGCTCAGGGTCTGGTGCGCCGAGTCGAACGCACTCCCCTATGGCCGGTAGTGGTGGAGGGTACGTCTTACCGCCACCTCACGGTATGAATCTCCCGCATGGAGGTGGTTACCCATACCATTCGTCACATGATATCGGTGGAGGAGACGGCGGAGGGAGTGGTGGGGGTATGGTCGCAGCTGGACCGGTACCGAGCCTAGGGGAGTTGGAGAAACATTACTCTGCCTTGCTCGAGTCCAGACGGAACTTGGAGGAAATGATCGACAAGACGGATCGGTTGATTGGAGGTGTGAAGAGGGGGCTTGACGAGATGCGTGGGATGCAGCACCAGCAACAACAGCAGTTGCCTCCATCCTCATCTTCGTCGTCCCAGCAGCAGCAACACCAACAGCAGGGACAGGGACATTCTTTGGCAAACACTGCTAGTGGTGCGGTACCGCTCCTTCGAGGTCCCGAACGCGAAAGGAAACGCGAAAGCGTATGGTCTGTCGAATCCGCTCATCGTGATTGACATCAGCGTCTCTGTTGATCCACTCGATACCTCGGTTATCCCCCAAAAAAAGCCATGTTCTTCACTCTTCCGACGTGAAGCCATCATACCCTCTATCTATCCACTCTTTGCCTCCAAGGACTACGTCGAATACACACCTAATCTACCATGTTTCAGTCACCCATACCCCCTTTATAATGGGTGCATGTAAGTATCGCACCTCCCCACCTTTCCCATGTTCTTTTTGTTTTCGTTCACCACCTTGCTTTCTTCCGTTTTTCTTCCTTTGTCTGCATCGCACGTTCATATATATATTCCTCCCCTCTCTGCCTCTCTCTCCATCTCTCTATCTGTCTATACCTCCTTCATCTATTGTAGGTCCTTTGCGTGGTGTAGAACACTACGGGATTATTAATATAGTTTTTTCTGTATATACAATATGTTTGACTGATGGGCATCTCTTGCTTTGATATACGTAGCCCCTCACTCTCATTTCCTTACATTTGAATATACATGAAAATCGAAGCGTTAGCTTCAAAAAAACCGTTCAGCTGAATAGATCTGTCGTTTCCGAATGAATCGAGGAGGGAGGACCGTATACACTAGTATTGGCAATGGTATTGCAACTCTGATGAGTTTCTACGAGTACAGTATTACATCCTTTCGAAGGGGAGGAGGGTGGGTATAAGTAGTATGACCGTCGAACAAGTAGCTAGTAGACAAGGACATATGATAAGTCTTCAATCGCGATAGAAAAGAGATTCCACTCTACTTTTTGGAGAGAAGAACATGATCCAGCTATTAGGTGGATAGTCGACGTTGATGTCGTGTATGTTGTTGTTCCCTCGTCGACGTCGGTTATAGAGGATATCATATAGTACTTCCTTCGGTCATCCTCCCCCTGCCTGAGGCCGTCCGTCTCACCGTGAACTCATGCTTCCCACCCTCGAACTCGAGGCCTTGGCTTTCCACACCTCCTGTCTACTCTGCAAACCTCGGAGCAGTTTGAACAGGACCTGCCTCACATCAGGCATGAATATCGCCAATGTCTCCGGCGTGGGATCTTCCGCTAAACACTGCTCCAGCACTGCACGAAGTTCCGTTGGTACGGAATGGATGTCACTGTGAGTTATAGTCAGTAAGGTAAGCCTGGTACGAGTCTGTCCAAGTGACGAACCTAAGATTGATCTGGTTAAGAGCAAAAGCTTGTATCGTGTTATTGAATTCTGTGCCTATGCGAACGTAGACGTCGCTAACTTCCGTTTCGGTTGCCTGCCCGAGACTCCATTGTTTAAGGATTTCTTGGAGCTGTTTGGTCGAGGTAAGGAGGCTCCGAACGGCTTTTGGCACGTCTCCTTGAATTACACTTTGCTGAAGGGAAATGATCACATGAGTGAGATAGCGTACTTGTATAGTGAAGTGAAACTAACCGAGGAAGACGATTGTCGGCTTCCAATGCTACTTTCACTCTCGTAGCTGGAAGCTGAAGTCCGCGACTGGGTTTGTGGATGCATCGTCGCAGTAACAAGTGAGGAAGAAATCGGGTTGCAACTTGGCGGAACCAGTAGAAGAATATTTATATGACGACGAATAATTCTGCGGACCTGTGGGATGTTACTATAAGAAATAGAAGAGATATCTAGAGCAGGTACGTACGGATAAAGTGATCTGGGATCACTGCATAGTATAATGTACGCAGTGCAGCTGCTGTGGGACCTGTGTCAGTACTGCCAGTGGTGGTTGGGCTGTGAGCTGCGCCAGTGCGCCAACCTTCTTTGAGAAAGTTCGAACGTGAGTTCATCGATGCAACATCTCACCATCTCACCAACATACCAATCATTTACGAACCAACTACGAATCCGAATGACTGCTGTAAGCTGCTACTCTTGATCTGATCAATATATCTGACTGGACTTGTATGTTTCATAGTAAGACATCAAACAATCGTGAAACATGCCTCTGCCACTAATGGTGATAGATTTTCTTACATCGGTGGGCATCATACAGGGATCCACTATACAGTACAGGTAATCACATCACATCGCAGTACCGAATTAACGGGCAGTGCTTTCCTGGAATGTAGTGTTGCCGCGAGTCGAATTGAAGCGAAGCGAGTTAGAAAACTCGTTGCAACTCGAATTTCCGAGTTGTAACGAAGTGAGTTCCCGAGTAGCTCGCGAGTTGGAGCCAAATTTGGACAGGCTCTCAGCCAATGAGGAGCTAGAGATCAAGGCCGAGAACTAAGAGACTTTGACAGAGACAGCTTGCTCGAATACATTATTCTGTTATCTACAGATATTTTTCACCAAGTTCTTTGGTTCCTCATACTTTCTAGCTCCCAAAAATTCCTCTGTACCACCTCCCTTCAATACCGAGACAGTTGGTGTGCCTGAGCCGAAATTTTTTGGGTCTGAGTCCCAGGGCATCTAGTGTTCGTCGAAATTCTGAGTGTGTGTGGTGATGTATGGAGGCCCGTAGGTTACAAAATCTCATATGAAGCCTAAGATTTGAATTTAGCGATGTACCGAAGACGAGGGCTTCACCGGACCCTACGAGGATGCACCAAGGCAGCACCAAGGACGCGTCGAGAAAGGTCGAGAATAGCCGACAGTCACGCGACAGTCCGAGATAGGCAGTTTACATCAGCAAAATACTGCATTTAGGCAAATGGTCGAGTTGACTCGATAACTCGTGAGTTCAACTCGCTTCACTTCGAACAAACGAGTTGGCCTTTTTTCGAACTGAAGCGAGTTCACCTCGAGGTCAACTCGCCTCGACGGCAACACTACTGGAATGCTTGCATCGATCGCAGACATACGACTATGCACGCCCCCGGAGATCTTGTCATGTCGTTCGTGATCATCCTGAATCGACATTGCCGCCATCCCCGGAAGTCGACTGACTATCGCTCCTGCTCCAATTCCGAGGTCTTTGGTCTGCGTTGTGACCTGCCCACCCAAGTCTCTTAATCTGATCAAACCTCTACTGCGTGCACCACCATACCACTGATTTTCTGGCGCCTTGGTCAATGACTGCAGACCAGAACACGACAGGAAGGCAAAGAGACACGCACTGGCAATGAACGCCTGCTGGAAATTCCACCAGGGGAGCTGTGCACTTGCGGTGCTCTAGGTTTTGGTCCTCCTCGGATGGACCGATGACAAGTAGGGCATGTACCTCCGAACTTTGCCTCGGTCAAGCATTACACTTATATCTTGCGTCCGGTCTTGTAAACCTGTACGATCGGTCCACACGAAGTCCTCCGAGTCGCAGAAGGTCATCTTACCATTCGATCCGTCGACTCGGAACATCGCACCGTGCGGATCCGAGCGTAGCCCATTGCATGGGCACGGAACGTTACTGTACCCTGCCTACGAGATGGATGAAGATTCGGAAGCGATAAACGCCACAGCGAAAACATGAGGATTCGTCACGGTTCGAAGCTACGGTTTCATAAGCACGAGCTTTGCGCAATGTTTACGGACACTGGACAACCTTGAACACATAGGTGAGTTTCGACCTGGTAAATCAAGAAAGAAAGCGTACCTTTTGCTTTGGTGGACTTCCTTGGTTGCTCGAGATATTCCAACGACCCTTTTTTGCATCGCATGGGTCAAGAATCATCGTTGTTTTCCTGACACTCGTACGTTAGGGGTAATTGATATTCATGACTCTATTCCGACTCGAAGGCATAGGCGCAGGCGGCGAATTGACGTTAACGCCCGTCAGGCCTTCAGACATTGTAATTGTGGTATACGGCCTTGTCCCCCTGTGTGCCAATGTTGAGTCTTCGATGATCATTCATGAAGAATTTGATAAACGCCCATCCGTGTATGTTCAAGATCATCATGATCATTGCACACACCCGATCGACCTATCCTATGGACACGCTGTCCGTCTGTGGCGAATAAACGAAGCAGGCTGTAAGCAACGCGCAATCGGAATCGGAATACAGATCAATGGTCCTCGGACATGAAGGGAGAAAACGAACGATGGGTGTAGCACAACTTGCGTTGTTTCTCTGATCTTGTGACTTTCTTTGTTCATTGAGTTAGAAGTAGAGTTATAAGATCCCTCGGTGCCGAGCGAATTTGGAGGGCTGCTATACATGAGAGATGAGAGCCGTCACGGTCAAATTTCTCGCTGAACGGGTCGGCATCGTTGGTCTGTTTTCTCCTTGAATGATGATTGTTCCAAGACAGACACAGGGGAACGCCGCATGTGCACCTGACAAGGACATTTCCAGACGTTGATTGACCGAACAGGGAGGAAACATAATCACTGCGACACTGGTGTGCGAAGACCAACCTCGTCCGCCGGTCGTACTTTCGTAAGATGTTCGAGATGGGCGTCCGCATCCGCGTTATTGTATGAATCAATGATGTCCCTATGTACCATTGTACCATATCATATATCGGGAAATCATCATCTTGACAGCGATCGCCGGCTGCACCGAAGCGCTCTGGGTATGAAGGCTTGTTGTCCTTGGATGAATAGGTGGACTGCACAGGAGGGTATATCAAATGAATCCTCTGATCGACGAGGATGATACGAGTTGATGGAGGGATGGTGAGAAGTCCTTTCGTCTGGAGGGTCGCAGTCTTGACCTGTAGCGATTGAACCGGTATCTCGGGAGGAGTCTAACGCACTGGAAAAAAACGCACCTACAATGGAATCGAGGATATTCTGGACATTGTTGAGCGAGAGAGGCCAATAAGGAATCGCATCCTTATTGTCTGACATCGGATCTTGGATTGAAGGTCTGCAATTGACGAAAAGAAGGGTAGTGATGCGCTAACGGATGTCTTGCAAAAAGATATGGAATGTATGAGGCCTGCATAACATAGGACATGTATTTGCATGTAGTGAAGAGAGGAATACAGAGACAAAAAATGACGGATATGAAGCGATCAAGCCTCTGTCTTTGTGGCTCTCTTCGTCGCTGCGGTTCCCTCGCTGCAATGAAGTCTGAGTGAATGTTCGCAGATGAGAAACAGATATGACATACCGGAAACCGTTTTTGAACCGCCTCGATACATCCTTCAAGTGACGCATCCTTCCAGTTCCAGTAGTCTTTCTGCGCTTTGCCTTCTGCCCCCATTCGAAACTGCGTAGTTTAGCTGCAGGGTAACCGCACTGTGCGCATGCTATACAACGCCGCTGGTCAGTTTGTGCCATGGCAGGATCAATGATGGGCGAACGGACTTTTGTGCTGCCTGTGGAAGGCGCGGTTCCCGCAACGCCGGCAGAGCGTGTGGGACTTGGTGTGTCTCTTACTGTAGAAGAACTTGGTGAGTTTCCAACATAGAGGACCGCAGGGAATTGAGAACGCACCCGAAAGAGGATGTTCCTTTCGTCTGTGAAGAAGTGGTCAGTTAGATATTGCCAGATCAAAAGTGGGCCAGCGTCATCCGGCAGCACGACGACCCATCCATCCTAGTCTCCGTCCGTTGAGCCTGGTTCTGGCCCCAGAGTACGTCCTGTCGACGATATGCACCAAGAAAAGAGAACAAGATCACTCACCATCTTGAATCGTCGGTGGTGGTCGTCGAAAGTCCAGCGACGCTACCGTTCAGCACAAAAATGATAAATTATTACGTAATATACAGAAAATAATTATATTCCTCCACGCTAATTTGTTGAACTGCGATGTACTCCATACTACGGCCTCTGGGGCAAAGGCTAGTGCGGTCAAAGGTCGTCGTCTCAGGTCCTCGGCCTCGATATGCGTCAAGCTCGGGTCTTGTTTCGTTGAAATTCAGGGACATTCCAGTCCCTCCTTTGCCACCAGCCCTACCACCCACCGAAACCGCCCCCATACTCGAAAATCCAGAGGGTGTCAACTATCTAAAACCTCTATATGCCAGGAGTTGGGGTGTCCATGCTAAAAGACACTTTACTGTCGACGCCGATGGCAAATTGGTCGTATATACGCCGTGTGTTCTCGCGCGTAAATTTGTGCTTTCCAGCCCAGAAAATGCTGCAAACTTTTTGAACAAGGTTCTGGATACCATGGTTGAAGAAGGGGTGCGTGGAGCCATATATACATCAAATTCAGTAACTTGTGCTGATAATTTGCCATCAGCACCAACCCAACATGTTCTCCATCGACGGACAAGCAGTCAATCTATACACAACTACCACCAATGTCGACCGACCTTGGCGAAAAGACGTTGTCGACGCACTCACCATCCGCGATATCCGTCTCGCAGTACGCGCCGAAACTCTCTTTGATGAAGAAGTTAGGTCAGGCCGTGCCATACCTAAAATGACCATCCCCGCTCGGAGGTCAGAAGTGCGCTCCTTGAAGATAGCTCAAGACGCCGCATCTCCACGTGCTCTGTCGACATTGAAGCCCACTCCGATAAGCGAGGAGGAAGACCCGCTACCTCTACCCGCGAAACCACCCATTCCTGACCCACGCGTACCTATTGAAGACGCGGATTTCGAACCGTATATGAAGCCGCTATACACCCGTGGGTGGGCGATCAATCTAGTACCGAGATACCACGCCTCAGAACCCTCCGAGCCCCGGATTGTAGCCCCCCGTTTAACCAAAAAGTTCACTTTCCAAGATCCTACGGCTGCTATTGAGTTTAGCAAGACTGCAATCAAAGCTGGCGTCGATCAAAGCGTGAGTGGATGAGATGGCTATATACGCTCTCATTTGCCTGCCTACCGTTATCAATCTATTCTGATTTTTGGGTTCTATAGACCGACTTCACCGCCGTCGTTTCAGAAAACACCGTACGCCTCTACACTACAACCGAGCTAAAACCCACACCAGCTTCCATAAAAACCACCGGTATCCACACTTCGACGTGGTGTATCTCCTACATTGATATCCGAACAGCCATTCGTCTTGAGAATATAGCTCAACGTCATATTGACAAGGTGGTGAAGGGTCCAAGTATATTGGACGCACTCGGCGTTCGGTTGAGGCCAGGAAGTGTAGCGGAGTTGGATCAGGCGAGGGCGGATTTCATGAGAGAGTTGCAGGAGAAGAAAAAGATTTCGGATTTGAGGAGGAGGAAGGCGAAGTCGGCGGTGAAGGCAAGGGGAGAGGCGAAGCCGGAGGTGGAGACGAAGGAGAATGCGGTATCTGCGTAGGACCGACGGACTAGTAGAGGGTCTGAATGCAAGCGATCAAGAAGGCTGCGGGGTGATGGAAGTGGGGAGTGTGGGGAGCAGCAGGGGAGGAGAGAGGTTTCGGATTATGAGAGGGGAAATCAGCGTAAGGCGAAAGACGCGACGGAACTGCGTAGCAATGCAGTCTATATCTACATGTTCAGGTATCCAAATACTTGCGTGTCAAAACTGGCACTTCAGTGGCACCATCATAAAATCTTCATGTACTTACTGATTCGGCCTCACAAATTGACTCATTCATGAATACGTTGCAGCGAAAACTAGCAAGTGCCAAGAAGGACCTCCCAACTCTCCGATACAACAAGGGTATATTCCTGATATCCATACATTGAAGCACAACAAAAATTACGTTGTAGCCGGACCCTCGACGAAGTCGCCTTCCAATATCTGTCGAAGGATCGCACTCTCATAAAATTCACCCCTATCCGGGGGTGTATCCAACTTGGATCGATCAAAGTCGATGATAGCCACACCGTCCCCATCCTCATCAGCGAGGAGGTTTTCCGCTCTGATATCTCCATGGCGCACACCCGCGGCATGTATTTCTTTCAAGGACTTGACAAAGGCAGTCCTACATACCAACATCAGAAGAAAACATTGATTAGGGTGATGAGGACGTACTTTTGGGCCGGCGATAGCCTTTCCACACCATCTAGACGGTTTCGAAGGGATGGTCCTCCTCGAGTCATCACAAGAGCAGACACGCCGTCTTCAATACTCTCGTAGAGACCCACAACGGTAAGGATACCAGAGACGCCCTTGCTGGACAGAAGGTGATAGATAGAGTATTCTTGCCAGAGTCGCTGCCGTTGGATCGGGGTGAAAGCAAGCTTTACGACGACATCGCGAACGAGCAGACGCCCATCTTCCGCGTGTAGCTCCAGCTTAGCCTCGTGAGCTACACCAGTGCCTCCTCGTGCGAAATCGCGTCCAATGATGAGGGTTATATATTCCTGTGGTGCGTATGAACGCTTTAGCTTTTTGGGAGCAGGAGGCTTCAGTTTACGCGCTGGTGGGATAGAAGGGTCCAGACGAGATAGCGAAGCGGGAACTGACGATCCGTGTACTCCATAATCGAGATACACAAGGGCAAGTTCACAGCGGCTCGCAGCCTTTAGAATATCCTGTTGCGACGCGTTATGAGTGATTGAAGGCAAAAGACTAACGACGCACTGACCGAGTCAGGGCTTTGAGCTTTCTTTGGAGTAGTGTCTTTCACCCCCGTTCTTCGACGCTTGACGGTAGCGGCAGGTGAATCTTCGTCTAATGGCAAAGCCCGCTTTTTAGATCGGGCGCGATCGTTTGTTGCCCCCTTGCCCTTGCCCTTGGTCGTCGACGTCGATCCTTGCTCCAGGCGGTTCATGGTGTCTGTCAGTGCTGCCATATACAAACCAATGTGTAATTTCCCATATCCCGGGTCTTTACATGTATCGGCATGTATCAGTTCTGAAATACAAAGTGTCTGGGATTCTCGGTGTCGGATACCGATTCGTTCGAGATTCCCGGCCTTGAAGACGATTATTGTGGTGTCTTTACGGGTCGACTCTCCCCATGCCTGTGTCCAGAACATTCAACAGCTGAGCCAAGTAGAAAGGTGAATGGACGCACATGCTGGACGAATCGTTGCAGCGTAACGGTATCTAAAGGCAAATCCTTGGATCTCTGCTTCTGTGTTAGAACAGAAACCCTGGTCTCTTGTTTCGGAGCGCTGTGTGGACCTTTACCCTTCGTGTTTTTCTTTGGTGGTACAACCATTCGAGAGCGCGTGTTCCGCCAAGGTCCGTCTGGCGAACTCGATGGGCGGTCAGGGACAGGTTTCGAGTTTTCTGTGGATTGACCAGGGATTGTCCATGGAGTTTCGGTGGCATCCAAGGTCTGTGAGCGTATGGGAAAGTCGCGTTTGGCATTCGTAATTACTGGGCTGTTCTCGCAATCAAAACAGTCCAGCTCTGAAAGACTTGACATATTCTCCAGAAGCCCCTCAGCCTCTTGGGTCATCGGGACGATCTGCCATGTTGCCAGGTCCGGGAATTTACACTGCGCCTTTCTCAGTGCGGCGATGGTCTTGTCACTCAGGCCTTCGTATGCACGACGAGCATCTAGCATAGCGTCGGGTTCGAAATGATGCGAGATCCGGAGTGCTCCATCTTCGATGGCATAAGACTGACCGCCAGGAATGGAATCGTGCGTTCTCTTCCAATCCAGAGCAGTGTTCCAGTCTTTTGGATTAGGGTAGAGGAGGAGCGTCGAAGCCACGCCCTTGAATAGTCCTGATAGGTGCCTATAGACGTCGGCGATGGCCTGTGTTTTATATATTGGACGATTGGAGATGTGCTTGTTGCGTCTATGTTCTGGGAGGAATAAGATACTCTCCGTAGGCGGGAATTCGATCTTGAGGTCCTTGTAAGGTTTGAGTGCATCATCGACACATGCCGCGATGTCATCCACGAGGGATGGCATGAGTTTGACTCGTTTCAATTTCGATTTATCGCCTAGATGTTTGTCGTAAAACGACAATGGTACTGCGAATTCCGATTCGGGTGCATACGATACCCCCCGTTTCATCGTAGGAGGATTGAAATTGAGAAGAGACTCGAGTTCTTGCTTTATCTCGCTCTGGTCCATGGTGAATGCTTGTTTTCTGCGTAAATAGATGATATCGATGAGAAAGAACGTAGCAGATATGAGCGAAGATTTGAAGGACAAACGGCTGTCGACGATCGATTGTGACGGTCTAACTTCAAGAAAGTCTTGTGCGGCCCCGTGCCTGGTGATGTAGTCACAGCGTGACGGACCGCGTTCGTGACTCCGACTCGGAGCTGCAAGTTCCGACAACTCTCGAGTTGCTTCCGAGTGGCAATTTTTCAGCAACTTTTTTCAAACTCCCAGAGATCGCGACTGATTCTGCTTCTACGCGATACTATTTGCCTTCAGGGTCTCTGATAGATTGATGACAATGTATCCTTTCCATCCAGCAGCGTACTTTCAGCAGAGAATCGAAGAAACCCGAAGTCGAACTTGGACCACCATCCGAGTTGCTGTCACGCCGCAAGTGCCACCGTGTTTATTGTGATGTGGCTCGTTCTCATTGTTCTTCGCGTTTCATACAGGCCACCACAGATTTCAAGCGGAGTCAGATGATGGGCATAAAGCTGCCACACAGCACTTCTTTCTTTCCTCTCTTTCTACTATCACAAACTATCTTCCTTCTATCTTCCTTCTACCCTCTTCGCACCATGAATTCCAGTGGCATCAATACGGACACCTCAAACCTGTCCTCTGGAGTCCACGACGAGATTGACCATCTGTTTTCATGGAATCCGCCTTCGCTGGTCATGAGAAACCATGTTCCATCTGATCATACTCGTAACACAAAAGGCTTTGACAGCCACTTAAACCCTCAACAAACCCTCGAATACATCAAAGTCCTTCCATCACTCCCCGATGTCTTCGCCAAGATTGCTGATAGCGCTTTGGAAAGATTCAAAGCTGAAACATCGAATGTGCCACTTTCACTTGGTGACCTTCCATCTAGGAAGGATCGCGAGGCTGATGTGGCTATGGCAGGAATCCATGTCAAAAACGAAAAGGACGTACAGACTTTCTATGAGATGACTACTGCGCAATTTTGCGCCCCGGTCGCCTCGACACTCGCGTTGAGCCAGAATCCATCTTCTGTCAAAGCAGCCTTCCGTTTCACCTCTTCAATAACCAGCAATAAACAGGCCGACCCCGATGGTGCTCTGGAATTCGAGATGAACAACATCGCACCGGAGATGGGACTTAGTTCCGAAAAGGTCGAGCAATTACAGAAGGCCGTTCGTTACTTCGGCGTTCCCGCACTACATGCAGTATTGATGGAGTTCAAAAGCTTGAAAGCCGGAAGCAAGGAATTCATGGACGCAATAATCGAATTGGCTAGGCAGTCCGGCAAATTTCCTTATCAGCGTTGTCTCCATGGAGCTTGCGGTTCTCGTTGTGTAACACCCTCTGGCAATCAACTCGTTACAGGCGCACGAATGGGTTTCGATGCAAAATTCTGTCCTTGGGATGCCTCCGTTGCTCAAGCTCACAGTGCCACTGGAAAGCAGAAGTCTACTCCCGGAAAGCGCAAACAGTCCGAAGACTCAGATACTGATGAAGACGAGCCGATTGTTCACAACCAGGATACAGAGAGGAAACATGCCATGGATGTCCTTCAACAGGTAAATTGATGTGTTAATCCCTCAGTCATAGTTGACTAATTCTCGATCTGAAGGTGTGGGGCGAGCTTGTGCAGGGTGACGGGACTGTCGCACTCCTCAACTCGGGTATTTATGAGATCATTGGCGTTCGCGATCGCAAAACCCGAACTCTCTATGTGTCTGAACTGATCCACACCCCTACCGCTCCTAATTATGGCAAAGTTCAAATTGGAATCTATATTGCCGGCATCAACGATCTCCTAGATCGCGCGGAGGCAATTCATGCTGCTACTATCGCTAATCGTCTTCCCAAATCATGGACTCGTACCAGCTGGAGCACAAAGAGTCTTTCTGTTCGTCAAAAAGAAGTGAGCCGTCTTCCTTCTCTCGTCTTTGTTTTGCAGACTAACGTCGAAACCTGTCAGAAACTCTTCAATATGTCTTACAACAGCACGACCGCCGATATATTCTCGAAGCCCACTGGCAGGGGCAACGGTTTTGTTCTGTCTTTCACAGGTAAACGACCCTTGAAACTGGACCGCAAGATCTTATACACGCGTAGCCAGAGGACGACGAAGTTAACGCGTAAAGCTACGGGCAAGTCCGCAGCCACAACCATCCGTCTCCTCGTTGAAGAAGAGATCGCTCCTTTTGTCTACCCTGCGACGCTCTCTGTTGCAGGCAAATTTTTGGACGAACATGTAATCATCAAAGTGGCTCATGACGACTACCAACTGGAAAGGCTTCAGAGAGAAGCGAATACTTATCGCGAATTACAGAAACGGGGTGTCAAGAGCGTGGTGGACGTCATTGGCTTCTACCAATCTCTGAAACTTCCCGACAGAATCGGAGTCTTCACAGCCCTTGTGATGAGAAAATTTGGCGAGCGGCCCACCCGGTGCGTTGATATTCAAATTGAACAATATGGACGTGACTCACAGTATATCATAGAGGACAAGTACCCAAGGAGAAGTTCCTCGCTGCCCTTGATGCCATCCACAATGCTGGTCTACTTCACGGTCGATTCAGACCAACTCATCTACTTGCCCGTGGTAAAAAGGTCGCTATCATTGCCTTCGGTGACTCCTGCACCCGCGAAGAAGTACCTGATCTGGACGAGTCCAGTGGCACTACTACTGTTGTGGGGTCGCGGTTCGAACGGCGCGCCAAAAATGAACGTAGCGACTTGGGGATTATCCTGGATCGATATTTCTAGCGGTGTCATGTTCCAAGTATGTGTCATGTAGTTCTTTATCAGGTTGTATGGCCTGCTAGGAGCGATGCAAATGTACTTTGTCGATATTATATACTTATCTGTTTATCATGATCAACCCTTTACTTGCCAAGTTCTATGGGGTCTTCCAAAAGAGTTAGAGAGCTGGACGAAACTTGAGTCCAAGCGCGTCTCGGAAAATGATCGAATCTCGATCACAAGTTTGAGCAAAGGACGTCCGAATCTGACACTTTTCGTGCTGTTGTTTTCGTCGATAGATATGTGAAATAGAAAGAGATGAAAACTTCGTGCAGTGCCAATCTGTCGTGATGTGGGGGGGAAGTCGAGAAAAGGTACTTTCGGACCATTTCGAAGACCCAGGGGGTGTGTCTGAGAGAACGAACCGAGATCACCCGGGTGACGATCTCTGAGACACCGACAGACTGTACTGTACAAAGCATTTGTATTGGACAGTCTGTACGAACAAGTTTTACAAAACGAGAGAGAAAAGAAGAAGAAGAGAAAAAGGGACGGTGGGTGGGGCAAAAAATCCAAAGCGGAGAGAAGTACGAGAGAGAGAGGAACGAAGGATTGGAGTAATGAACGTAGAGGTACAGGTTCAAGAGACGCGAGTGAAACAGCAAGCGGGAACGTCTGTAAACGAGCGCCTGTCACGGTCACGAAAAAGCGGCCCACAATTCATCCCGTTCCTCCTTTCTCATGCCTTCCGTTTCGTGCTGTTGTTTTCGTCGATAGATATGTGAAATAGAAAGAGATGAAAACTTCGTGCAGTGCCAATCTGTCGTGATGTGGGGGGGAAGTCGAGAAAAGGTACTTTCGGACCATTTCGAAGACCCAGGGGGTGTGTCTGAGAGAACGAACCGAGATCACCCAAGAACGGGGAACCTAAGCAAGGCGCGTCGAGGAGAGAGAAGAGAAATGAGACACACCCGAAAAATGGAACGTAGTGAACATAAGCCTGGGGAAGGAGACCCATCACGCCAGAATCTGATATTCTAGTGGTTTGAGTAATTCTGCGTATAGCGGAGCGATGATCTCGAGAGATCTCCAATACTTGAGAAATTCGTCTGAAGACCAACGTCCCATTAATTTGACAATGTGTGGAGGGACTCCGGAAATAAGTAGATGAGTGGTTCCACCTATACGGAAGGCGTGGCCTGTGGTCGGAATGATAAGGCCTCTGGAAAACCAAATTTCGTTGCAGCGAAGAAGGAATTTTCGTTTGGTGAGGGGAATCAACTTGTCGTTATAGTCTCGATAAGAGCAGAGTGGATCGTTGGAAGTGAGTTTATTGGAAGAGATGTGATGTTCGAGAGCTGCTATTGGATCTTTATCCAACTGTCGGAGCATCATAACATCTTCGCCTTTTTCGCCTGCGATCTTCGTTCTAGGTAAATGTAGACGGCGTGAACCTGAATCGATAGGAGGAAGGAGGTGATGTATAGCTGGGGCATGTTTCGGATTGAATGTTCGCTGATTTTCCGGGAAAAGTTCGCCAAGGCGAATTTGACACCAAAATGCGCAACACGCTGCGAAGTATACTGCAATGTCAAGTGTGTTGTTGTGATCTAGATCGAGATATAACATGGTTATCATCTGAATGGTGACTGGCGGTCTCTCAGGTCGACGGGATGATTCTGGTGTCATCTTTTCTGCTCCAGCGAGCACGGCTTTCAATCTTTCTCCTCCATTCCAGAATTGATTGTTTTGAGTGTGCCAGGCCTTGACGGCTGAAATTTTGGAAGTAATGGTGGCTCCTGCAATCCTGCCAGCTGAATCTGCAACGAATGCGCATAGGATGTATTCGGAGGCGGGAAGACGAGAATGAAGGGGAATGTCGAGGGTGTCACAGAAGCGAAAGAAGTGGTCGACTGCATTAGAATATTTCCTGGACGTGGATGATGCCCATGAACGGCTGATGACCTTGTCTATCTTTTCGTTTTGGAGTAGAGTGGAAAAAGAGGGAAGAGTTTGGGGACGAAAGCTGTGCGATCGATGGTATCTATAGGCTTTTGCACGATAGGAAAAATTTGAAGTAGTTAATGAAGTGGATGGTTTGTTTGGAATGAACTTAGCGAGGATCTCGAGGGTGATTCTGTCGGAATGAGAAGGTTTGTTATGAGTGTGTCGCATGTTGGTGGGAGTTCGAGATGAGATGCGCTTAAGTGTAACGAACGGGTTGAAATTATTTAATTATTATTTATTGTAAGTGAAACGTAAGAAAAGTGGAAACTAGGATTTCACTCGAGAGTCGTGATAACTAATGGATGGATGAACGAAGGGTTTTAAATGATAGGGAATTTTGGGAGGATAGGGAAATAGCAAGGAACGAGAAGAGAATTCGCCTCTCGAAGGCGCATCTGCGGGATTTAATTTGGTTGATACCCACTCGGTGGTTATCCAAAGTGAATGCTCTTGAAGGAGGGCGACAATATGACGAAGAATTGCATTCGAGGGAGCGTTGCGAGATCGACCAGCTCGCATAGAGCCTACGACTCCTTTGTTATCGGAATGAATGATGACGTGAGAATTTTTGTATCCGGCTGCGACAAGTGTGCGAACGGCTAGCTCTACGGCTACCATTTCAGCCCATCCGATGTCTCTCTCGTCGGCTTTCCATCCAGGAATCAATTGCCAAGCTAACCACTTGCCATCGAGAGTCAGACCTAGACCCCATCCGGTTGACGCGTCGACAAAAAGTTGAATATGTAGTGGAGAAGGGGGTTTTATAATGTTCATGCCGCACCAAGGCTGTTGAAGACGCGCTATCCACCAGTTGATGTCGTCTGCTACTGTAGAATTTATTTTGCGCGTGGACCAGGATCGAGAATTGTTTGGAAATGTAGAACGTAGTTTGAAGAGTGAAGGAAGATGTGCGCGACCGTCGGGTAGAATGAGTGTGATGTGGTTAAGAGTACCTATGAGAGATTCGAGTTGTTCACGTGTGGTAGGGTAGCCGATATCGCGGAAAGGAAGAAGTTTGTTGAGGTATTTCGTTCGTTTTTTGTCTGGAAGGGATACTGTTTTATTTTCGAGGGACCAATCAAAGCCGATGTATGTGAAATTGAAAGAGAAAGGGACAAATTTTTCCGGAGACCACGGCCAGCCTAGTTCCTTCGCGATCGACCAGATCAGCTGTTCGTCGTAGCTATAGATCCAATCGCCGGAGGAATTTCGACCAGTCGGGTACCTGAAGAAAACGAAGTCGTCGACCCATTTGATAAGAGCTTGAATACCGTAAAAGAGAAAAATGATCGCAATGGCGTCTGCTAGACGTCCGAATATACCAGGAGCAGGAGCGAGACCAAAATTGAGGCAATGATCGAGATGAACCAAGAAACCGATAAAAAGTGCTGTGAATGGACGATTACGTGGAGCGGTAGGGACAGTGCGGAAAGCAGCTTCAACATCGAAGACAGCGGCCTAGAAATGATGAGTAAATGAAGTTAAAGGTAAGTGTGAAAGGTCGTACTTGAGTGCCTTCTGGTGCATCGGCGACTAAAAGCCAGGCTTCGGAGAAGGAGCCCCAGGCACATTGAAAACGCTTTGAATCTATGTTCGAATTGATGGAAGAAACGTCTGGATTATTGCGTGGATAGGAATGATCGATAGTGGCCCTTAATTTGCCTCCAGGAACGCGTTCGACGACGTTCATTGGAGCAGTGCGATAATGACCGATAAGCTTATTGAGAACTTCAGGAGGGTAACCTGGGGAAATGCGGTTTAATTGAATTTCGTCTGCGTACTTGTCTACGATGTATTTGTGATGCTCGGGTGATTTGTAATGATTAGGTGGGGAAAATGTGGAAGACAGGGAAAACTCTTCGAGGCCGATCTCGAAGCCGTTCGCGATGCCTAATGGAATGTCTGCGTATTCTTCTAAAACTCCGGCCTCATCTAACATCTGTGCCCATCGTTCATGTTTGTACGGAGTGACGATGGGAAAGAAGAAATCTCTAAGGGCACGATTGAGCAGAATGCCCTCCATTGCCACAGAGCGAGCAAGCGTGAAGGAAGGGGCAGGTCGCGCCTCTTGGGCATGCCATCGGCCCGTTGTAGTTAACGCAGAGGGAGGCTCCATTTGGATCTTTCCAGGCGCCGTTGGGGTCTTTATGGAGATAGGTGGGGGTGCCGTTACAGAAGGAGAACTTATGGGTAGTGGATTTACAATACATGCACTTGTTGGGTATGCGCGGGGCGGCGTTTGGAGGTGGAACTTGGTTTGGATTGGGATTGTTGGTCCGGGGGAACCAGCCGTTATCGGAGCGTTGCTGGAATGGAAGGTTGTTGGGAACGTATGGGGTACGAAGGGGTCGCTTTGGATATGTGGAGGTGGAAGCCTGAAAGGAAGGGGTCGGGTTGTATAGAAAAGATTGTGAGGTAGAATCGATGCCCAATTTTTGATTAATGAGGTTTAGATTGTGTCGATCCTGGGTGGAAATAATGGAGTTGTATGTTTTTTGTTGCCAGACGGCTGGATTAAAACCGGTAGTATCATGGACATATGTACGACGAATTGTGATGTCGTATTCTCGATAAGATGCGAAGGAAAGCTCGAAATCGGGACGTACTCGAATATTGTTGAAATGAGTTTCCCAAGAGTCTGCGATGAGGTTCGCATTGGTGCCGCCAGGAACTGAATCGCCTGCTGCCCATAGGTGACTGCGAATAGCGGTGACGAAACGACGCGCTGCATCCGACCATGATATCGCTTCGATGTATCTCTCTTTCGAAGAATCCATAGACTGAGCTTTGGAAGTAAGTCTTCCTCCGACAATTGTGAACGCGGAATCTGGATTTTTTGTGAGAGCGGTCATTGCATCTCGACACGCGGAATTGGTGAGAAGATGGATAGGAATGTGTTCTGTCCAGCCTTTACGAAAGGCGTTGACAACGACGGCTGGGATGACTAGTTGATTCGGATCGAGGAGAGGGGCGGTTGTTGATGGAGGAGCATGACGTGCGAGTGGAGGGGCAATGGATGAAGTTTTGACTGTGTCTAAGAATTGATCGACGTATGCGGATGATGATGCGCTCTTGGAAGAA
This sequence comes from Sarcomyxa edulis, assembly GCA_009761415.1. NCBI lineage: Eukaryota > Fungi > Basidiomycota > Agaricomycetes > Agaricales > Mycenaceae > Sarcomyxa > Sarcomyxa edulis. Next base: position 200,424 of record QUOL01000027.1, read on the forward strand.
ATGATTGTGGAAGAAGGAATTTTGGATGTGGAAGATTTGTGCTTGCTCGCGCGAACGGCGGCTCGAATTGCATCGTTACGATCTTTGAATTGAATATGAGATATGGATTGAAATGAAGAGTGAAAGGGACGAGTTTGAAGAAGGGAAATTGTGAAATGTATATGTTGAAAGAATGATATAAAGAACGATATGAATGTAGGAGTGTATTATGGACGTGAAAGGAATATTAGAGACGAAAGAACTCACCTCTTTCTCGCATTTGTTCTTCGTTATGAGCTCGTAAGATCTTGAGCATATGAGATTTCTTCATGGAAACAATTTCGTCGTCGTCATCGCTTTCGTCGTCGTCTTCGATTCCAAAATTCCTACCGGCGTCTGAATCCTCATCCTCTATTTCTTCGATGGTGGGGGAATGGTGACGATGATGATCTGAGAAACGCTGAGAGGAATTGAGAGGAGGGGGTTGCTGATGACGAGGAGAGGGTCGGATGGGAGTGGTAAAGTCTATGTGGCGAGAGGGATGCGCGTTCGGCCTTGATTGGTCGTAGTTTTCGATGTGTCCAAAGGGGAGATTCGCAATAGCTTGTGTCATATTTAGGGAATCGGAGGATTGGGGGTTCGCTTGCTGATTGGAAAAGGAGACTCTTCTGGGTTGTCGTAGAAGTTCGGGAGCTCTGTGATAATTAAAAGGAACGGTAGATGTCGATTGGGGGATGTATGTATTATTCTGGGAAGAAGTAACGGCTGAAGGAGGAGGAGGAAATCGGTGTTGAGGTAGAGCTTGAAGAGGTATTCCCGGGATAGTATTGATAAGTTGATTTGCTACGTCGGCTTCTTCGAGATCAATGTTGGAAATGGGGTTGTCGATTTGTCGTCCTTTGCCTTTGTCAGTTCTCCTTTTCTTGGCAGCTGAAGGTGGTTCAGCGGGAGTACTGGCGGCGGCGTTGGGACGTTTACGAGGTTTCGCTGTGGCGGGAATGGGAGCGGGCAAAGGGTTGGTGGAAGTAGAGGGCTTGTTGATCGTTGTGGCTGTGGGTGTGACTGGGGGCTGTGCTTGTGTGACGCGATTTATGATGTCATTGACATCCATTTGTGGCAAAGTCGGGGCGGGATCGGGCGCTTGTTTGTTCGTGGTGTCAAGTGGGCGATTTTGGAGATTGGAATGGTCTTGGGTGTCGCTGGAGTTGTTGTTGGGAAGGATGGGATTCTGGGCTAAGGCGGCTGCGCGAGTACGAGGTTTGGAGGGATTGACTGAAGGAGCGGTGGAAGCGGCGCGGGCGGGTACGATTTGGGGCTGAGACATTTGAATTTCGTGATTTGATAATTAAAGGATGCGTAATTCGGTATTATGATGATCGATATGAGGTGGGGATTGTGGTGAATGCGTGGGCAAAAAATCCAAAGCGGAGAGAAGTACGAGAGAGAGAGGAACGAAGGATTGGAGTAATGAACGTAGAGGTACAGGTTCAAGAGACGCGAGTGAAACAGCAAGCGGGAACGTCTGTAAACGAGCGCCTGTCACGGTCACGAAAAAGCGGCCCACAATTCATCCCGTTCCTCCTTTCTCATGCCTTCCGTGGGCAAGTCAGACTTGGCCATTCACTTAATTATGGCCGTTGGCCAGCTTGATTTACGATTTCTTCCCATATCTGGTCATTTTTACGATCATATTCCCGATCATGATCGAAGCTAAGGACGGTCATTTTTGATCGAGCGAGAATCTGTATCAGCGATACGAATCGTAAGGACTGGACATCTTCGAAGGATTTGGAGAGCTGCAAAGTAGGCCTATGTGAGTTGGTATCGGTAGGAAAGGACGAAAACAGAGATCAAAGAACATATATAGTAGAAATCTAACTCTCACATCTTGGCGGGCAAGCACCTAGCGGTTTGGAAGCTTACGGCTTTATCCAAATTGCTTGAAGTCTTGCTTAGAGCTGAGATGCAGACTGGTCCATGACTGAAGGGTGTCGTCGGCCATAAAAGACGTACCGGAGATCTATATGGTCGTATATCAAGCTTGAAGTCTATACATACAGCCTATATCTGCCTGCGTCGTTCCTGCGCGCAGTGCCTTGGGATGCACACCACTTGGACGTACAATTTGACACTCCGGGTAGCTTGATTTACGGTCCCACATTCAAAATGGACCGAATCAAAGATCGCGTAGAATGATTAGGGCCATAATGGTTCATAGTCTGGATGAAAGAGAAAGGAGACGCGCTTCATGGCCAACGATGCAGGCCGCAGGATAGGCTGAGAACAGAAGTGTAGAGTCGACGCGACGTAGAGTGCCAAGTAAGATATTGCGGAGGAATGACCATGTGTGAAGCGATGCGTTTACGGCCCATTTGTCAGGCAAGTCTCGTCCTAAAGCCTTTGCCTGAGGCCGAAGAACTGTACTTGTAGTGTAAACACGCCAAGGTTCCTGGACTCGCGAATCAATACGTTCTGTATCATCACCCTCTGGGAAAACACTGATATCAGTTTATTGTTTTCGAAGCGACGCGGAACAAGCTCGCCGGGTCGAGTTATACTTCTGGCTACTCAGAACAGATCTCTCGATGCCCCGCGTATACATAGCAGTGGCTCTTAAGTCCAGCAACTCCACCATCTATAGCCACACGCGCCTAGAGCATCGCTGAGGCGATTGCTGTGAAGCGCAATCCAGCGATGCGCTGATACTGGCAAGCTCCGATGTAATCCATGCAAGCCTAGGTCTATTAGGAGATGTAAGTGCACGGATCCCGTCTTCCTCAAATGACCAACTCACTAATTATAGCATGATCTCTAACACTCTCATTTCTTCGTTTTCTTGAGCAACCCACATGCTTCCAGGATATTCAACCTCGTCTCTTCGATACCAAACATGGGTTGCATATACGCAGAAGTGATGATGGGGGGTAGACACGTCGGAGCTGCTTTCCAGATTTGTTTACGCATTTCGGGTATTATGGTGGCGACCTGTGACGGCGGAACCGCGTCTGCTTTCGTGATGATAGATTGCAACGTAAATCGAGTCCCAGCAGATGCGAGGCATTGTGCGTGCAGAGACTCCAGCATTGCTACATCGGTGGTATTGAGGCCATGTTTCGCATTGAAGAGAATGTATACGCGTCGAAGTCTGCGGATGATTTATAGATACTGCTGAAACTAGGTTTAAGGGGTACTCACTCTTTGCGCTCTGCTAAATAGGTTGAGAAGAGTTCACCCCATTCTTGACGGCCTCGTCTACCATATCCAGGGGCATCCACCAGAATGAGTTTGCCTGGTTCAGCACCTACACGAAAAAAGTTGAGAGCCCTCGTGCGGCCCTGAAATCGACGCAATTTAAGGAGGTGGGTCATCAGAAATGACTGTCTGAACACTCACAGCCTTTTTACTGGTGTGTAGAAGATCTTTCCGCCCCACGACAGCGTTAAACAACGTTGACTTGCCAGAATTGGCACGGCCTGGAAGATCAAAGAATTAGGACACTTAGCACGCAGACCGAGGGTTCGCTCACCAGTTACGATGACCTACAAGTGTTGTGAGCAATTTCAACAGGATATATATCGAAATGAAGACATACTTCGGGCAGACCTTGTGAAGGTGGAATGGATGTGAGAGAACCAGCAGCGGCCACAAACTCTGCTGCTCCCGCGTCCGCAAATATGTTCAGATACTCATTGACTGGGGTCTTGAGGGCGTTGGTTTCAGAAGATTGTTTTGCGACTGAGGATATGGACCGCCGCAAAATAAGACTCGACATGAAATCGAGAAGAAACGATCATCAAGTCCAAATTCGGGCGCCGCGCCTCGTTTTTGCATCCTGCCTCCTACGTCTTCATCGATTCTTGGAATTGGCCCTCCATGGATCTAGTGGAGGTCATTTCTCTATTCCCCTCTATATTGCTTCTATTCATTGATATGTCTACTAGGTCGCTATTGACAGACTCGGAGTCACCGAGTTACCATCTCAAATTCCCAGACTCTCACTTGATCTCGAACGAGAAATATTCGAGATGACCGCTATATTGTATCCTAGCAGTGCGACACGCTTGGTCCTAGTGGCCCGACGTGTACAGGAATGGTGCGGAGAGGACTTTATACGCCTGACTTCCCAGACTGCTAAATGCGCCCCATGAGATGTTTAGGATAGAGAAGTTCATCTATGAAGTCGTTCTACTGCCATTATTGGGCATGTTGAAGTGCGCGAACTTCTTGCGCACTCTTGATTCGGAGCGGGCTAATCTCCTTACCTCGAATGTCAAATCCCTCTGCTTGCCTGTCAACGTTAAATGGACCTCAGCAAAGAAGATAATTGACGCGTGCCAGGGAATCGTCGACCTTGCATGCTGGATTACAGACGAGAAACTTCCAGACGGCGTATCGGATGCGTTCTCGATCGTAAGCTCTCTTCGTCCGCGACGATTTTCTGTAAATTTCTTGGGGTTCCCCTTGTACTCGCTCGACTTTACCCATCCATTCTACTCGAACATTACTCATCTCGACATCTCTGACTCTTGTAGGCGATGGTCAGTCTGGCCAGAATTCGGGATTTTGTCTCGTTTGACGCATCTGGCTCTCTACCTAGACAATCATCAAGACTGGGACGCAGGCATCTTGCCTCGCCTACGCTCCGTCCTCACTGCTTGCATGTCTCTCATTGTCTTCATCGTCTTCATCTCGGATTACGGCAAAACTCCTCGTATGCTCAGTTTTGATGGCATCGATGATCCTCGCCTCGTCGTACTCTCGAATTCTGATACAATAGGAAATTGGGAAGCGTCCGTGCGCGGTAATGCCTGTAAGTGGTCAATCGCCGAAGGCATCGTTGCTGAAAGGTGAACTCTTCACCTGATTCTAGTAGTGCTATACATCTTACACGATAGTCTAGGGTTCAAAGAAAATCGATGGAAACCTTCTAGTCTGGCACGCTATACGAATCATCAAGATACTACAACGGCACCTAGCTAGCTTGATCTCAGAAAAGACCAACTTGATACTTTAGGCGTACGATACATTGTGGCACGGTGTATCGAGCTACGCATATCTATCGATAGATCATTGACCTGTTCTGAATCAATGGTTTGAGGCGTGAAGCTCCAGTACTTATTTCGGAACTAAACGATCAGAGTTCGGGCGGCGCGTCGGCATCGCGGGAGCGGCCACAGTATTCTTGAGCCTTCTTGAGCCTGTTCTGCAAAAAATCGTCTTCATAAACTCTTCGAGCTGAATTCCCATGGATTCAACAGAGGTCATCCCTTTATATATTCCTCTCTACATTTCATTGATGCTCTCCACTAGGTCGCAGTTGACGAGCTCAGACCGACCGAGTCATCGTCGCCATCTCCCAGACTCCCACTTGATCTCGAACGAGAAATATTCGAGATGACTGCTATATTGCATCCTAGTAGTGCAACAAGCTTGGTCTTAGTGGCTCGACGTGTACAGGCATGGTGAGAAGACTCCATACGCCTGACTCCTAAACCTCTAAATGCCCCCTTTATATGTCTAGGATAGAGAAGTTTATCTATGAAGTCGTCCTACTACTCTGGGATGGCCGGTCAAAGTGCACGAACTTCTTGCGCACTATTCATTCGGAACGTGCCGAATTTCTTACCTCGAAAGTCAAATCACTTTGCTTGCCTGCCAACGTTAGATGGACTACAGCAAAGAGAATAATTCACGCGTGCCAGGGAATCATCAACCTTACATGCTGGATTACAGATACAGATTTTCGAGACAACGTACCAAATCCTTTGTCTCTCGTCAGCTCTCTTCGCCCGCGACGATTTTCTGTAAATTTCTTAGGGTTTCCATCATACTGGCCCGACTTTACCCAAACATTCTACTCAAACATCACGCATCTCGAGATTGGTGACTCTTGCTACCCGTGGTCCACTTGGCCAGAGTTCGGGGCCCTGCCCTCTCTGACGCATCTGGGTCTCTACCAGAACAATTATGGCGACTGGGACGCAGGCGTTCGAGTCTTGCCTCATTTACGCCACGTCCTCACTTCTTGCAAGTCTCTCATTGTCTCCATTGTCTTCATCTCGAGTCATGGCTACACGTCTCGTAGTTTGAATGAAATAGATGATCCTCGCCTCGTCAACCTCTCGAATCCAAATTTTATAGGAAACTGGGAAGCTTCTGTGCGCGGTCATGCCTGCCGGTGGTCGCTCGCCGAAGACATCATTGCTGAAAGGTAAGTTCTACACCTGACTCTAGTTGTGTTATATCTTACACAATATTTTAGGGTCCATATAAAATCGACGGAAAAGTGCTAGCCTTCCACGTTCCGCTTCTTATGACCTAACGTATGTCTGGAGGTATCTGTCGATGGTGGCGTCTCCATGCGATGAAAGGCTGTTCTGCACGACCCATTGTAGTCCTCAAAACGGTCACCAACATCTCACTTCATATCAGAAAAGACCGGTTCAATATATATTATATTCCCTATGTGACATGTAAGCGTAAAATACAATGCGTATGTATGTAAGTATGTAAGTATATGGTGGAGAGATCGTCTTTTGGGGTAAAGTTCGAATGTACATGCATCTCCTAGTTTCGAAAAAAGCTAGACTACTTCAAGTATACAACTGTGAAGGAGGTTTGGTCAACATCTCGGATCGTATAGCCGTGAACGGAGGAGGCAACTCACATGGTTCGTTATCGGCCGGCTCCAGATGAGGGCTAAGGGAAGTACGAGTTGACGGGATACCCGAGTGAGGGAGCATAGCATCCATCGCTATTGTCAAGATACCAGCCAAAACTCGGATCCATAGGCTGTAATGCCGTCCGCCCTTCCATTTCATCATACTCACAAGGCGGGAAGTAAGTCTCTGCATCTGTCCCGTTGTTAGGAGTGGCCTGCGTATCCGAAACGGGAGAACTCTGGAAAGAGGAGTGGAAAGGGGACGGAGGTGTCGTTTCGGAGGGAAGTAGAGGCCTGCGGGGGGATGAGGTATATCTCGGGAACTCCGTAAGCCCAAAAGGGACTTCGAGCTCATCGAGATGAAAGCGAGGTCCTGATCGTGGAGTCGAACGAATAGCGTTCTTGATTTTGTAGACAATCGAGCGCAGTGTGATATTCGATGGATTGTCACTGGAAACGGCTCCACGATGGGTTCGGACGATATATTGTAATACGGTGTATCGGGTAGGATCTGTAGACCGGATATAAATCAGTAGATCATTGACAAGTCCAATACTAAGTCTTATGAAACTCACCAGAACTGGCGCAAAGCTCATACCAGTATTCTGGTACTAATTTTACTTCGTAGAAAGACAGACGATCTTCTGAATCTATTGATATCGGCGTTAAGAGATGAACCTCGGAATGGACGTGCGTGCCATTACGAAACACATGGTAAAGGGAACGGTGTGTAGCTGCTGCCAATGGCGCAGAAGAGGAGACTCTGACAGTTGGAGGAGTGTATGGGAGGGGAAGTGTTATGGTTGTGATTCTCTGATGATCGTCGGATCTAATATCTGGAGGAAGTTGATGCCATCGAGAGCCTTCGGAATGATGACACCCAGGTGGATTGAGAGTGGAGGGACGTGATAGGTCGTCGATTATATGGGGTGTGTCTCGGGTCCAGGATCGAGGATATGTCCAGTGAGGATCGCTCGAAACTGGTGGAGACGTTTTTTGAGATGGTTGAGTGTTAGACGGATGTGTGCGAGAAACGACAAGGACGTTCATAGGACTCGTTGAAGGAGAGATGATTTCTGGAGTAGTCTCTGGAGCTGGAGGGGACGGAGTAACAGAAGGAAGTTCCACGGGCAGACCATCTGCATGACCCTCCGTTGAAGAGAGTTCCCGGTCTGGCGAATACTCGCGACGAGATAACAAATGAAGTACTGTATACAGATTAGAGCTCGAGTGAATCTAGTCTACTACCATGACTCACTACGCTCTTGTCCACATGTATCTCTTAGCTGCTGAAGACGACTTCCCACTTGCTTCGCTGTCCTACGCTTTCCTGTAGTTTTGAAGATGTGATCCGAGATGTACTGATTACGTTTGGGGAAACGGTGAAGTAGTCGAGGATCCCCAGAAGTCGTTGGACGATATTGCTCTAGGGCTGAAGAACAAAGGATCAGTCTCATCTCTTCTTGCTAGATGTACATGCGTACCTTGTATCAAAGCAGACTCGACATTGGGAGGCCAAACCACTTCACTCCTTCCTTTCAAAGTCTTCCAGGCTTTGCGCTTGGTTACAACAGCTAGCGCCGCGTCTTGCGTCGTCTGACCGCTGAGCTGCAAGGAGGCACGTCCATCGACGGCATCCATCGGAGAGGTATCAGTGAATAGGAGGTGTCGACGCGCTCTCGTCTACGATCTCGTGAAGGATATAAGTAAGCCAGGTCAAAAAGATGAAACGGTGTCCTACAAGGAATCGATCAAGGCATCTCGTATATATCGCAAGACCAATTTAGTCTTGAACTAGATTGATGACCGACTTTGGCATCCAAACTGACTTTTCGAGCTTGAAGTCTAGTCCCATTGTGAGGAAAAACGTTGTCAGGGTGCCTTGTTAAACTTCGATACTCGACCTGAAATGAGAGGACAAAGGAAAAACAAGCAGAAATTTTGACTTACCGACCTAAAAGTGGCAACTACGGTTTGGACGGCATCTAGGATGGTGTGCCTGACTTTGTACCCTATATATTATATCTATGAGACCCTTTCATATGTTTTCTTCTGCTTCACACGCTGTCCCGCAAAGTAACTATTGATTCTGCCTAGTGCCTGCAGGTGGCGAGGACATGAACATTCGTCAGACTCGAAGCGGTCAAAGTAGAGGCTGGAAACTGTGATATACATACCTATACGACGTCAATTTCAAACCGCTTGGATAGCAAACGTTTCCGACGGTGATTGAGACCTCCCGGTGCCGAAAACTTATCCCTGGAAAGCAAAACTTGACGGACAGTGCCTGCGGTTTCCAGAGCTGCACTGGTAGTTTCCAGGAGCGTGCAGAATAACATGAGATGATGTGTGGCCTCGAATTGCACCTAGACAAGTACGCCATCCCTGGATTGCGCCACAGGATTTTCGCGATTTTCATTGATAGATTCAGTCGCGACGTCGTTTAACAGCTTCCGTTCACAAAATGGGGTTTTTCACTCGAGACTACACTAACGAGTTATCTATACCAACTGAGAGTTATGAGCTTACAGAACCGAGAAACAAGAGAAAATTTACCCAATCTCTAGTCAATCTCTTGTACATGCTAGAGGTCAACTACCTCTGCATGACTCGGACTCTGTGAGCACCCGCTGGGCGCTGGGGTACCCGGCGGTCGAAAGAAAGAAAATTTGAATAAAATTCAGAGTCCGTATCAAGTTTTGTTCTGGTGACTCTGGTAAATAGGAGGGACGGCTTACTTGGAACTTTCAAAGTAATTTCTTGGTGAATTTGTTCTTGGACGAGACGATGGACCCACTGGCTGGCATGGATTCTTCTACAGACGACGACGCTGCATCTCAGACTACAGAGGACGATCCCCAGGTACCCGAAAATCAGCAATCTGGCGCTGCTCCTCCACCCCCGCCGCCACCTTCTGCTCCATTGGCTCCATCGAGAGAGAAACCGAACTATGAACTACGACATATACTCACTGGACATACCAAGTCCATGTCTGCAGTCAAATTCAGTCCAGATGGATCGCTTTTGGCCTCGTGTGGTACGATTCACAAGCCTTGCCTCGTTAAAGACTATGCTGACAATTGGATTGTGAAGCTGGAGATAACATGGTGAAAATCTGGTCGCCTTTCACAGGAGAGCTGATACGCAACTTGAATGGGCACACTAAAGGGCTTTCTGATGTGGCCTGGTCATCCGACAGCGTCTACCTTGCATCGGCATCTGATGATACTACCATTCGGATATGGGACGTAGATTCTGTGAGTTTTCGTGCTACAAATGGGCTCCCGGGCTACACTGACAGTCTATATCATATATTCCAGGGATTGACGCACAAACACCTGAAAGGGCACACCGACGCAGTCTTCTGTCTGAATTACAACTCCGCCTCTAATCTACTAGTCTCTGGGGCATGCGATGGGGACGTTCGTATCTGGAATCCTGTAAAACGTTCGTTACCTCTCAATCAACCCATTTCAGCTATGATACTCAGATCCACCTCGTCCAGCCAAATGCATGAAAACCCTACATGCGCACGCCGATGTTGTCACGGCCGTGCATTTCAACAGAGACGCAACGTTAATCGTGTCATGTTCGTGCGATGGCTTGATGTACGTCTATCTCTTCTATTCATCCCTTTACACTCAATTTCTCATTTCTCCAAAAGCCGAATATGGGACACGAGCACTGGGCAATGTCTGAAAACGCTCGCCGAAGGGCATGATGCTATCTGGTGCGTCTGAATCCTTCCATATCCATATCCGTGACACAGATATCAATATTCTCTCCGTCCAGTCAACACGTACAATTCTCACCTAATTCAAAATACATCCTCTCAACGGCTCATGATAATGCGATCCGGCTATGGGATTATCAAACAACGCGTTGTCTCAAGACATACACAGGCCACGTAAACGAAAAATACTGCATCGCAGCATGCTTCAGTGTCACTGGAGGGAAATGGATCGTAGCCGGGAGTGAGGATAACAAGGCTTATATCTGGGATCTCCAGACTCGAGAGCTTGTTCAAACACTTGGAGGGCATCATGGTGAGTGTTTTATCTAAAAAACGTAGTCGCGGCCTCGTAACTCATTTCTTTGCCTTGATAAAGGTGTCGTTGTAGGCGTAGCGGTTAGCATCTCCCCTCCCCGTCTTCTCAATCCGGAAACTTACTCTTGTTCATCCTTCCAGACACACCCTACACAAAACATGATCGCCACTGCATCATTAGAGCCCGACATATCCATTCGTATATGGTCAGATCGCGGCACCACATCATAATCTTCTCACACGCTGTTTCCTAGTCGGTCTTCCATCCATCTTATCGTCGCACTCCATCTATATCCCATATTCTGTATTTTTACATGTCCCCCTCTGTACGCATTCCTAGTTTTAATAGTTTTCGGTATCGTCCATGATGGTTGGTTATATTCGTACAAAGACTGGCTCGGAGCAACTAATGAAGTGCGATTACGGTAAAATGTCCATTGAATTCCGCCCGTTATTTGACCGGCTCAGCATGTAACAGACCTGGAACGAGGAAAGGAATGAGTGATGTCTGCCGTGGTACTTGAATAAAGCTTACCTTCTGCCACAACCTTGTCTTCCTCTGTCAAACCTGAATCGTGGGCCTCCAAAAAGGCGTCGACCTAGGCAGGGAAGAAATCAATGAGCACGAGACAGAAAAAGAGGAATTTAGAAGTCAAGACCAACCTCGTCCATGACTTGGTCATCATCTCCCCCATCTTCTAGATCATCCTCATCGCTCTCATCCTCGTCGTCCTTCGCATCATCAATAGCAAATGGCGTCCTCTCCATAAGAGCGGCGGCGGCAGCTTGTACCATTGGAACAGGTGAGAGCCCACCAGCGCTCGGCAATCCAGGAAGAGTCTTCGATTTTTCCGATATGGTATCAACACTGAGAGTCGAAGCAGACGCAGTCGTCGTAGTATGCAAAGTCGAGCTTTCAGAAGCGGTAAGACTTGATTTGGACGTAGAATGTCGCATAGAAGGTGTGAGGAGCGATTCTCGAGCTTTCGGTTCTTCCAACTTGGTGTATCTCCCGATAGATGGACGATGTATGACCTTGTCCGGCGTTTTGTAAGTGATATGTAACAAAGACAATTACAGAAGGAAAATGCTTACCTGATGTTTCCCGATTGTCTTACCAATCTCATCAGTGAAGCTATTGAACATCTTCTTGTTGGTATCCGTTGCGATCGTTGCCCAGATGTCTCCCAGCAGCCCGCTATTCGATACCGGCAGCTCCATCTCCGGGAGTGGCTCCAGTCTGAACGACGCAGACAAGTCTGTCTCAAAGAAAGATTCAAGGACTTCATCAGCAAGGACCACCATGCGGAATCTAACGGAGAAAGGTCAGAGAAACCAGTCGTAGGACTAGTGTAATAGTACAACATACGTTGCTAGATTGAGATATGGCTGATTGGAACTAATAGTCGGTGTAGGAGTTGTCTCGCCATCTGACTTCTCGGCATCAGGTTGTGGCAGAAGCGCATCCCCATATTCAAAGGCATTCGTCATAAATCGACTGACTGCGCCGAGGTATGCATCTCCAACTTCATATCGGAAAATGAACTGACAAAAGATTAGACTATGTGAAACGAACAATTGGCTGAGATTGACGTACCAAAAACGATTCGGATAAAGTCAAGACTTCGTCTTTGGTAAGATAACCGTCCTTGTTTTTATCGTGCAGATTGAAAAACCACTCGATGTTCTCCATTAGGTCGTTGAAAATGACACCGTCTAGGCCAGACACTAGGTCCTTTGGGACACATCAGCGACATTTTAAACAGAGCTGATCAGTCCGCTGAGGGACACGCACCTGGAACGACAAAGCGCCCCGACAAGACGTATCCCAAAAGAAAAACAACCTATCAATAAATTCGTGCTCAGCAATTTCACGATCAATCCGTTGCTGAAGTAGCGGAGTCAGTTAAGCAGAACGATATGTCGAAGATAAATCTATTCCCATACCTGGAATCCGTTCAAAACAATCTTCTCGTCTCTCGCCCAAGTCGCAACCTCACTAAGGAAATGCTGGAAAGTCCTCAGCTCAATCCTCGTCTCAGGCTTCTCGTCGTTCCCATCATGAGACTCGAGCAGAGTCGGGGCTGGTATCACGGCAGGCGGTGGCGGAACGATGCACATGGCCTTGTACAACGCGTCATAGATAAGTCCAGCTTGTTCCTTGGTGAACCGTCCGAGAGTCTTGAGATTTCGGATGGCTGACCGTTTAGAGAAAGATTCGATGCTGTGGATAATTTCGCTTCTGAATCTTCGTCGTTCAGCGAGGATCATGTCGTCTGTGATGACAGAGAATTCTCGGAACGACACTAGAAGGAGCTCTTGGAACCGGGTAATTGCTCGTGCACGAGGATCCTTGGAGTCTGGATGAGCAGAACCGCCAAGGGAAGCGAAATAATCTCGCATCAAGCTGGAGATACAACATCAGCAATTGGATACTGCCACAGCCATAGAAATGAGGCATACTTCAAGAATCCTCCATCGTCTTGTATCTGTAGAAGCTTTTCGCCGTTAATTTTGAGAATAGCTACAAGGATACCAAATGATTGAGAATTCATGAACTAAATAATTTTGTTTCGCACTCACCAAGGCTGGAACGTAAAAGTATGAATAAGTGTTAATCAACCGACGGTCATTGATCACGCACCCTACTTGGAACAGGACTTTTGGACCCATACAGAAGAAACAGTCCACTATCCGAAACGCAAAAATCATAGGCATGCTATTGATGTACCTGATTTGCGATCGTCAAGCAGAGTTTTGTTCCTATTAAACGTGATGCTTACAAGCTCAAGAACCAAGGCAAGGAAGCCACTGAGAGTTGTACATCCACATCTTGGAAATGATCGTGAATGATGGGCAAGGTCCGTTGCACGAGAGATTCGAAGACCCGCTGGTCAAGGAGGGTGCCGTGCATTGAAGGGCTGCATCAACAATAAGTTTCATCTTGAAGATAGGATAACAGGATTTGAGTGATACGGACGCATAGTATCCGGGAAGAAGCCTATCACATAAGACCTCGAGCAACCAAAATGCCTGTTCCTCGGACATGTAGCTGTCACGAGGAGTCAGTATAATGAGTGTCGGCTTAGACAAGGCGAACGTACATCAAAATTGCAGCGGCTAGGATATTCATAGCCTGAAGAGTATCAGTGACAAGTTCAAAGCTCTCTCAGGAACTAAGCATACCTGACAATATCCCAGCTCGGGATTTTTGAACGAATACGCTTGCAGTACCCTTCTCAATGCACTGATGCCTTCCTCGGATTGATAACCGGCATATTCGGGAAGACTTCGATGCAGATCCTTTTCGATGTCTTCTGTACTGGTGCTAGTTCTCCCCTTGTTGTCTTCCAGAAGTTGTTCATAATAACCCGGGTTGGAATAGCGCAGGTAAATGGAACCAGATAGGGTTTCCCACATCTCTCCTCGCAATCGATTTGGAAGCCCGACTTGTACAAGACGCGTACACTGCGGATATCTCAGAAGAGTGAGATTGCGGCCATGCGCTGGCACCCGAATGTTAGTGTGCTTTCATGCGATATGAATGAACGCCCTACTTCTGAGATATGCTGTCCAGAGTTTGATTTTGGATGCTTCACGTAGCCTACGAACTGTGTCATGCGCGTTGGGATTTCATATGGGTTCAAGACGCACTTTTTGGGATCTCCAGGAAACTTAAAGCGCAAGCCTAAACCACCATGGTAAGTCGATTCTCGAGGTGCTGATGCTTGGTTTTCCTCGCTGATGAGACTTCCATCTTCACGTTCGTTATCCGCTACGGATGATGATGTAGGCACAAGAGCCTCAGAATAACAGGTCTTAACGAAACCCTTCACAAGCTTCATCTGACCCCGCTGAAGCTCAATCTTCAATGCATCTCGGAGAAGAGAGCAAAATAGGTCCGCGGTCGGCCGCAGGGAGGTCAGTTGAACGATCTAAAACAACATGGCATCGTTTAGTGTCTTAACGTTCACGCATTGATAGATTGACTAACAATCTTCATCCCATGCCACATGGATAGACTTAGTGCATATATTCCCGCACGCGCGTTCAGCCGCTCTACTCTCCGTATAGTGGAAAGTGGGATGGTGAAACGTACGGACTTCCGATCTAGCGATGTAAATGCCAGATATGGAGACATAAGATAGAGTTTTCCTGCCTAATGATGGTGCCCATTACTCAACACAAAGGATACAGGAGTATTGGATCCATTCAACCAGATAAGCACTCACGTATGAATCCTCTTCTCCCTGTACACCAAGACTAAGAACCGCGTTTATGTCCATCTTTTCCACTTCTTCCGAAGGGGATTTGACGGTTCCATCTAGAGATCCAACTGAGGGAAGAGAGAAGAATATCTGTGTCTGCTGCTCCTTAGTCGGTTCCTTGAAATTGCGAAGAGCTGTAGATATCGTTGACATATTGTCTCGTTAATTCTTGAGCGTTCAAGAACGCGACTTCTGTGGAAATAGGGATATAGAAGGACAGAAGATCAACGAGCGTCGACTAGGTGGCCAGTCGTATCTAGATAGAACAGCGTCGGACGCTGAGGGCGTTGGGAGAAACTGAGCGAATGAGCCTTGCCCGGCGTAGGCTTCTGAGGCGGTGAAGTGGGAGAGATCCAGCAAAAACATACGAATTTACACCGGAACTTGCTTATTTCGGATTTGTCCCAAAGTAATTCGTACCAAAAACATTAAAGAGTCTTCTACGCTGCTTTTCCTTCTCATCTCGCTGTTACTTGTTTCATGGTGCCCGCTTCCGCTTGGACTGCATCGATGTCTTCCAAATTGACCTATCGAGAGTCTTTGCAACTTTGCAAATATGCACTGTTCGACGATGGCGCTTTGTCTTTAGCGGATGCTTGAAAGCACATTCTTTGGGAAGGTCACTCTGGAATCGCGGATACTCTCTACAGCATCGCCCACGAGGCTGAACGACATATAATCCTACAATTCAAGAATACCAAAGAGTAGTTTTGAACAAGTTTTGAAGTCCACCTGGTCCATCAGCGCTAGCTCGTACATACTCGTGGTCAGATGCCCGCCGATTAAAACAACGCATATAAGGACATGCGGGCTCTTGAACTCTGTCTAGGCACTAGGGGAAAGGATGAATATAGGACGACGGCTATTTTTACGGAATAACCTCGACATCGATCTCTTTGTACCTAGTCCAGCTCGTCCCAACATTCACAGCATCTCGTTATGGTTTGAACCTTGCGGAAACCCGGGATACGAGACTGTCTGCAGGCCTACAGTACTGGAGGACGCGTCGACGCGCGAGAAACAGAGCATATCAAGAAGGCATTGTTCTGCGAGCGTGACAGACTTTTTGCTCAGCCCCTCTGTGACCCGCTGTGACAGTTCGCGAAACACAAAGTTCTTGAGGACCTGAGCTACACAAGTTGTTACTGTGGCGTTTCAAATATGTGTAGGCGAACAAAACTCTCTCTTTTGCACCAACTTGATACAATTATTGTCTTACCAATGGTGCGCACCTTCTTTTCTGTTCATTGGCGGACGGTCGACCCGCATACCCCAGAGAGCAACAAGAGGGAAGCTACGCGGATGTTTTCATTGCTACGGCATTGGGCGTCTCCGTTTCAGGTGTAATGACCTTTCCGCGCAGCTTTTTTCGCTGTTATTCTTGTCGTGGGCAAGCTCCAGTCAGAGTCTGTAGCAGTTGTGTACGGTACTAGTCGAAACTAGTGATAAAACTGGAGACATCGTATCGTTGGACGGGTTGAGCACAGATCCAAGTTGAAGCGCCACAGACTTTCTTTCAACTTTCTTTTCTCTTTCATGGAAGTATTCACTCAAGATATTTGCGGTTGTTGTACTTGCAGGACATTGACGCCCAATTGACGCCGCCGACACTCTCGGAGCCACTTTGCGGTGTGTCAGATCTGCAGACACAACATTGTTTGTGGGATTTTCGGAGTTAACACCACGCTATTAATACCGTCTGAGGAGATTTGCACCGTTGCATCATGCGAGTTACGAGAACGAGCATCTCACCAGCGTGCTTCTAGTCGCAGTCCCAATCGTCTCACTCCTTGACCCCACTGGCAACTGCTGCTTCGTAGCACTATAATTCCTTCGCATTGCACTCTGAGTAGCACATAGTTCGACTTCAGGCCAACCCCCAACAGACTAATCGGTATTTTGCTCCGACAACTCTAGTTGTGACTCGTCGGGCAAATGTGAGTCTCGCATCTCGTAGTTCTCTCTGAACGACTAATTGTCTCAGCTGATTGTCTCGTTGATTTTTAGAGATGGTGAACACGCAGTCGCGCATCTCCAGAAGCCCATACAATCACCCCCTCCTTCCAGAGATTTGGCTGTATGTGTTCCCTCATCTTCCGACAGAAAGTCTTCCCAACGTCACATTGACATGTCGAGACTTCCTCTGGCTTGCCCAACATCTGATGTTCTCGGACGTCGTCTTTCATCCATTCCAAATGCATCGTGGATCGGGACAGATTATGAAGTCCAAGGACTGGATCAAGAAGAACAGCGACATTCTGAAGTTTTGGGCCTCCCCTCGAATCGCGCATGCCATCCACAGCTGCACAGTGGCCCCTTCAATGACGTATGCCATCTCTACACTCTCAGAATCACAATCTACCATCGAGGCCGTTATCGACGATGACCTCTTCTCCACCCTACTCCGACTCCCCAATTTGAAGCATCTCTCTTTTCGCTTCGGCCGGTTTCCCAGAAAACAACTGGAGAAACTGTGCCAACTCAAGCTGACTAGTCTGACTCTTAACTCGTGCCTGATTACGGATCCATCGAGCATATCGGACCTGGTTCTTCAGGCCGCACAAGTGACTTTCATTTGCAGTCGTTCTAGCGGCATGCCCCAGGATTCTTATCATAATCAAGGATGGCTCCCACTACTCGATAATCGTTATTTGGAGGAACTTACAATCTCAGACGTCGAGTCGGCCCAAGTCCTCATCCAAGATCAAGCCAGCCTGACCTCTTTCGACTCCTTACGTGTTCTTTCCACATGTTCATCAAACTTCATTTCTCTCCTCTCATCGCTGCTCCCAAAGTGCCGTGGTCTCGAGGAATTGACCATTCGCCCCCCGGTACCTTACTGTTTCATCAAAGAAGATTCCAGTTTCGATCAACGGAGACAGATCGCTTCATTGGCATCATGTTCAGAGCTATCCTGGGTTCCTCGGCTTCATTCGTACCAGGGACCTCACGAGTTCATGCCTTTCGTGACTCAGGGTGGCAGCCTCCGCAAAGTAAAGCTTTGGAGCTTGACCACGGGAGACTACTGTGATCTGAAGCAGCTACACTGCAGCCTCGATTTAGCACGCCAAATCTCACAGCTCGAATTTTTCGACGCGTCTTTCTGTAAAGTATCACGTTCCCCCTTCACATCGCTCCTCACAATCCTCTCCAGCGTCAAAACGCTGTGTCTAAATGTCCGCCCAGTAGCGGAACGCACAACTTTACGCACAAACATACCCCCAATGCTACGACCTGAACTTCACAACACATTATCGGTATGTTTGGCCTTCGTGCATTCCTTTCTAGAGGACTCACTAATTATCCACACAAAGTCACTACTCGATGCGCTTACAGAGAATATGTCTCCGACGGTCGAGAAATTGAAAGTGTCCTGGGGGTATCCCGATGTGTTACAGAGCGATATCGGAGATCTGCTGCCTTCCTACAAGGACCGTCTGAAGCGTTGCTTCCCGAGCCTCAAATGCATCTGGATATCGGGATACGTGTCTACTTTCTTCTGGTTAAGAGGACAGAGCGGTGCTGATACGTTGATAATAGAATCTGGTGTGTGTTCTACTGCGTCTTCTTTTTGTCAAGTTCTGATTCGCTAGAATTCATAGACATGAGTCTGCAAACGTTGTTCGAAGCCTAGTCAAGACATATCTATGATGCTACTATCATTGGGAGCTTTCATCACCATCTATCGTCATTCACAATAGAGTCAAAACCTACGAAATGGGTCACCTTCCTGACCCATTTCGTGGGTATTGACTGTAAAGCGTATTTAGGCAGTCTCCTCGAATGAACTGAAAGTAACTGTGGTACGTTTTCTCCACTGGTGAACCAATCAATTCTCATCGAAACCTGTCAGGTCGAACGCTATACAATTTTTCCAAACTCTTTGAACCCCACCTACTCTAAAATCGGCTACTTATGTACAGAGCTGTACAGAGAACGAACATAGACGCTTTCCTGATATGTACTTCTCCCCTCTCGAACTTTCCTCGACGACTACTCTTCATATGACTTTGACGTTGACGTGTTATCCAGAGTACTCTTATCGAAATAGAAATACGCACTGCTGCGGACAAACAGAGGAGAAGAATGTATTATAATGACTCCGTGCCCCTCTCCGTGGCTCAAGAAGTGTGGTACAATTGTGCGTCAAGAAGCTCAAAATCTAGGTATCTATATATCGTTAATATTATCATAATTATCTGACCACTAAGATACTCCAAAAGAAGGCGTGTGTGTGGAAACGAGTGGCGTAGCTGGAGTACGTTATGGGTCCAAAGGTTGGATAGAATTGATATTACAATGGGAGGTCGTCTCCCTGGTCTCCATGTCCAATATGGATGGCGAGTACATCCCGTCCTGATGAAGGGAGAACTCGCCGAGGTGTCCGAATCCTAGGGGATGCGAGCGGGTTTAGAGTGCGGGCCAAGAAAGGATCACCAGAAACGAGTATTCTCAGACGGCATCTTGTGACTCATTCGCATCATAACAACGTTCGAAGTCAAACTCGAAAACTGAAAAACAAACGAAAGGAATACACCGATGAGCACCTCAAGCTAGATATCATTAACAGATAACACTCACTCCGTTGCCAACAAACACCTGTGCTCTCTGTCCGATATACATGTCCACGGCTTGGGCCACGTATTTCTGCTCCCAATTCAATTCCAAATCGCGGCTACTCACGATATCTTCCCATTCTCCGGCTTTCTGGAACGCCTCTTTGAGCTCTTGTATCCATTCTCTAGGCGCGTTCGTCATAATGAACACCTTCTTCAAAGGTCCTCGATGCTCTGGATCCCAACCGTTGCGTTCTGCAGCCTTCTCGACCATTTCGAGCTGGATATTCATCACTTTCTCGACGATTTGCGGGATCGTAGGGAAGCAATGTCTCATGTATATATCAGTATTTTCCGGTGTATTCGTCCCCCATCCTGCTCCAGGCGGTGGCAGGAATCTATCCGGCAATGATGGGAATGTGTTGAAACCGTTCCATTCGCTTGACCAGTTCGCAAGATGACCACAATGTTGTGCGAAATCGCCACGACGGATATGTAGGGCGATTATTCCTGGTAGAGGTTTCAGAGAGTCTTTCTTGAGCGTGGAAACGGTGGATAGAGAGGAGGAAGGGAAATGTGGGAGGAAGGACATGAAGGATGATTGTGGTGCTTCCAAGGCGAATAGGTCCTTGTTCTTGTCGTATGCGGATAGAATCAGGGGAGACCAATTGAGTTTCGTCAGGATCGGAGAGTGGGATAGAGAAGGCCATATGTCTAATAGTCGTCTTGAGCCGAAGATCCTGTCGAAAGAGATTGAGTATAACCAGAGATCAATATACGAGATGAACTCACCAAATATTGAATATCTGTTCAGATTCCCTCTCAATTTCCACGCATCGGTCTTCTATGAAATTGAGCTTCTCTATCCAAGCAGCTAGCACTTCTGCTGCTGTCGCATCGCCACCTATGTTGTCTGTCACTTCTTTGGTGTGGATGACAGTCCGCGTTGGGCATTGCTTAGAAAAGTAGTCTGTCGATACTGCTCGAGGGACGTCGCTGCTACGGCCGAACGATCCACCTATGATCGGGCCTATGGTATGGTGAAGATAGATTAGGTTATGACGCAAACACGAGATTCTAATCACTGACCAGATAAAAGTGCCGAGAGGGGTATCCTTGCAGGTATAATTTTCCCTCCATACTCGGAATAGTCTTGAGAATATCTATCCCAAGTGTAATCATCGAATACGAAACTGATAGATCGGGAATGGGTTTAAACTTTAGGATATCACGGTGGTGAGTTTATTTTTTCACGTACGCTCGTCGTGAAGAATATGCAAGATGGGCATTCAATATGAGCTCTTGCATAACGTTCCCCCAACCAGATGCTGCATTGTTGAGATGAGCATGAGCCGACCGATCCTGATACAAGATGCGGACTTACAGTGTGCATGGTTGGCAATCCAGAGGAATTTCGCATTCTTTCCATCGGGAAACGGGAGGTTTGGATTATGTTGTGGGAATCCTTCCTCGTATTCGTGGTATTGGCGATACAATGGCGGTTTCCCTGGGACCTCCACGGCCTGTGGTAACAAGACAAATTCCTCGGTTTCATCTACCGACCCATCGACCTTGAACATAAAAAGGAGAACCGAGATGGACACCAGGCCGACTACGAGGATACGGGCATATCGTTTTGTGAGCAGTGCGCGCTGGCCCCTGGCCCGCCACGAGACGGATTCAATGATGGGTGAACCCGTTGGAAGAATCGAGTAATCTGAGGCTCCTCTCCAGCCGTATAGAACTCGCTGGCCCAAGTTCTCTAAAAACAAAGACATCGCCAGGAGAAAGAGAGAAGGAAACGATGGTTCCACTGAGGATTGTGGATGAAATATACAGGAATACGAGGAAAATACGGGGAATTTAATTTTTCACAGGATCCTCGACCTCCCTCACGAATCACGTCAACGCCAATTTGTGGCCACTCTTCTCACACGTTGCGATGTTTCGGGCCAAAAAATGTGAAATACTATACCTCCGGAATTTGCGCAGTCTAAACTAGGCCAATAGGCCAGCGATGCGCAGCTGTAGCGAGCGTCGTACGCATTGTGGCCACATCGTTTCGTTTCGAAAGGAGGAGCGCTAACATATGAAGATTGTCAGGGAGGCAAGCGCCAAGGAAACAGTCAAGTCCATTTGGTAAATCGCATACCTAATCTGGGAGCCTGGGAAACCACCCTAAATATAAGCACGATTCACTTCCAGGACCAGCCAGTTTATCGAGGCGAAATATATCAGTGAGAGTAGGTATGAGATGGAGAGGTTGCGAAGAGCAGATAAGATTGTTGACTCCGAATACGTCACATCTCTTGAGAAAGTAGTTTCATTCACGTACGAACAAAACCAACTACTAGTTATACAACTTCCCGGACGCTCGTGTCTCGGGAAAGCCTATTGAAAGTCAAGGTTAGATACTACACGAACTAGAGACATATAGAAGACATACCTCCAGTCAACGTGAATGACAAAAAATGACACCATCTTTGCCACCTTGACCAACAACCTCCCGAACACATCTTCCAGCTGCATCGTACAGACATGGAAGAATATGACACCGATCATAAGAAACGCACTCCAAAACCGTCGTATGCTGCCCATCGTAGCATGAACCAACATCACTTGTGTCGAAGGTGCATCCATCATCGAGTTCTTCTTTGTACACCTCCACTGTTCTGCCACAGCATTGAGACGCGTACGCGTATAGTTTGTGTCCGTGTGCCGTTTCTCCCGTGAATATTGGTTGGGTAGAAAATATGTGTGGGATTTTGCAGGCCAGATTTTGGCCTTGGAAGTCTCGGTGGCAGCGAACGCAGTGTTGCGTGCGAGTGAACGTGCTGCTATCGGTGCTGCTGTTGTTGCTGTGAGACTAGAATAAGGTAAGTATCAACATAAGAGTGCAAGTAGTGAACGAACTGACTTTGGAAGACATGAGGGGCGCGAGATGGTGTGGTGGAAGAATCGGAAAATGGGAGACTCTTTATACCAAATACCTGCCCAAGCGATATGAGCCAACGGGAGTGGCAAAGCTAGGGTCAAGCGTAAGAAAACAAAGAAAACAAAGCGATACTCGACATTGCTTGGACATTGACCCACACAACGCCAAAGCGTGAAGCCCAGATGCGTTGACTAGATGTATTCGGTTTCGAAGACATGTGGATTGCAAAGAGTGTATTATTGATACAAATGGGATCAAAGCGGAATGAATGGAATGAAGTGAGTGAGCATAAAAGTTGTCGACTAGTGCCGTGTCATATGATGTCGATTACAGACGGCCAGATACTTTATTCGATCACGACTTGGAGTGAGCACAGTGAAGACGTGATCATGGAGTAGAAAAGTCGCATACCTAAGTAGACCTAAAAGAACTTGAATGACTGCCAAAAGGAGTGGTATCCATCTTGAGGTAAGGAAAATGAAATAAGTAGACAGGTCTATGTATCCAACATTGTACTCACGTAGACATATTGAATCTCGCAGCCTTATACAGAGCTGCCATCACGAACCCAAGGATGGCTGATCCTATGACAGCCCCTGCTATGCCCAATGCGCTAAAAGCTAGGAACACCAGTAACGCGAATGTCAATCTCGACCGCCTCGCGTTAATTTTTGGTGGTTTGTGAAGATTCCGCGATAAGAGTGGTGCGACATCTAAGGCGACCGGGGACAATGCTGATAGAGGGTACGATGTATTATGACTATTGAGATGTGACGGGGGAAACGAGAGGTTTATGAAAGCATAGGTTCCACAGACAAAGAAGAGGGGGGTGTAGAAGATGAGGGTCCAAAAAAGCGTGAAACGGAAGATATCTATATCGGAGCAAGTTGTGTCGATATCATCGTCATTCTAGCGCTAACGATCCAAACGGGGTGTTACTAACCTACGGGTTTGTATAGATAAGCGCCACTAGGTTGGATGGGATGCCGATGCTCAATATGTATGATCTCTAGGCCGGGGTTGTAGAGAGAAGGCCAAGAAGGCGTCCTGGCATTAGGGTCTGCGCCTATCGCCGCCATTTCATCGACGGCCTGTGTGGGTATCAAAGTGGAGTGTATAACTTGAGTTCTGGGATGATCACTGGATGCTAATCCTAGGAGAAAGAGTGGGTGAACCTAGGAGGTCATGGCTAGCCAACGAATGTACCACTGGGAGAAAACGAGTTTGAGTTTGAGGCTCGCTGAGGGTGAGCGTCTGACCTGAAAGCCGCGGAGTTCGAAAGTCAAAAGGCTGGGAATAAAAACAGCCGAAATGCCTCCTGCTTGAGAACCTTCGAATGTCATTCCCCCGCTATATAATAAAGAACGCCAGAACGGCCTAATTCCCCATAACCCACATCTAATCCCTATCACTTATCATTCTTATAAAACCCCACGAACCGTCATCAGCGAAAACCAATTTTTTTACTTATGCCCACACCCTCAGGTTTCATAGCACGAAAAGCACTTGAACTCGTTACGTCCTTCTTCGAATACATCACCGCACCCCCATCACCTGGGGACACCTCGTCCAGACCCCCTTATGATCATCTTGCTCAAGGATCTACCCCCAACCCGCTTTTTGTCGACATCCTCCTGCCGAACATGTCTATCAGGACCACAGTGAGCGGTCGGCCAAAGAACAGACGTAAGAGGGAGGCGATACCGCTCCAACTATGGGATCCGAACGCTGTCAACTACGACACAGACAGAGCGGCTCGCGTCCGAGTGGAGCCTTCGGATATCGATTCGCAGATATCTGATGGTACACGGGATAGCAGCGACACATTCTCCACTACAAATTTCTCGGACGTATCGCAAAATTAATCTACATCAATCGCACTATCAAAGGCAGAAATATTTCTGTCTCGTTGACGCTTCGCTTCCGAATGACTGTTACGCTCAATTGTAATTTTATTCTCCAGACAAAGTAAGTCATCCACCTAAAAGTTTCCCCCTTTCCTTGTCTAACATATACATCCATCATTCAGACCGCATCATCATCTACCAAAAACTGGGCACGGTTAACCGTCCCCGCCCGCCTAACTTTACCCACCCATCATACTTATCACCCCACTTGAACTCCTCTATTTCCCCGAAAGACTATCCTATCTTATCAAGATTACCCACCCCAAATCGCTCCCCGCATACCCCAAATTTATCCCTACGCACTTGATTTCGTCTACGCCACTTCTTCTAACGCGTACTTAATCCACGGATTCTCCACACTAATCGATTGACATCAATACGTTCTACTATCAATGAATTCGAGCCACTTCTGCTCCTGCTTGATCTTGACGCCACCAATACCAGTGCTTGAGATACTTCTGTTTGCATCACATCGCGCATAAACGGTTGCTTGCAATCGAGGTCTCGCTTCAAGCTCTAGTTCTAGCCCGCCCTTTCGATACCCATGATCAATGATTCATATACGAGACGTGATATGAAGAAGCCACCAAGACCAAGCTACCGCGACTAAATCCTTCGGTCAGCTTCAAATTGAGCACTGACAAGTACGGCAATACCTCTTGGCATCGACATACATGTCGACCCAAATTCCAAAGGTAAGAATGTCTCTCCCAGGCTCTTGAAGTCTCGAGTCTCATGCTTGAATTGACTGGATTCTTGGTCTTGACAGACTTCGTCCGACGAGTCAATTGATCAATATGATAAAGTGTATCATCTCACCTTCGAAACCTAAAGCAACTTATTAGACTTGGGTTTGCGCGGGGAAGTTCTTCGTGGTATCGCCATCGATATCGATATCCCAGAATAAAAAATCCTGCTCCAAGGCTATCTATGTCTTCATCGATATCGGAACTTGAATTGGCGCTGTGAACCTAACCCTGGGAAGGAACTTCGACAGAGATTTTTTCTGACCGTCTTCCTGCCATCATAGAGCTCTACAGGATCAGACTCAGAGAGCTCTGATTCGGAGTCAAGGCGAGCTTAGAATATCGGATACTCAAAAACTCAAACGGCACTCGTTTACTCACCAGCAATGACGACTCATGAAGTCCTCGATTAGAAAATGCCACTCAGGATAGACATTCTGCAGACCAATGGCTACGGCTTGTCAAACTGCGCCCTCGTACTGGCTAGTATAAGGTTGAACATACTGCGGATACGAACCACACCGAATACATAATGCAGCGGCGAAAGCACGGCAAAGAAGTTGAAGGGGGACAATGTAAGAGGATTTGCCGCCTGAGGTCAGGTCATGGCTCGTCAGTGAGAAATCGGATGACCAGTGCGTACGTATTGCGGGGACTCCAGAAAGCGATCCATTGGCTAGCTACTAGCGCCAGTGTCTTGAAAGGCGATGACAGCACGGTGAGAAATGCTCGGGCGAGACAATGGTCCGTGTAGGCTGTTCGCCCCGCCAATTAGAGAGGTCCGTGAAGAACTCATAGGAAATTAACGGTGTGAACGAGCGGGATCAGTGCATTTGACATGAACGCTCAAACACCTAGAAATCAAATCGATCACTGACATCCAAGTATTAGCTTTGATGTAGGGAAAAGAAAGCGAGGATATTGACAAACGTGAACGTAGAATAAACGAGCCGACAAAGTTGAAAGATCATGGGTCGTGCGTGTGGGAACCATCTGATCACAGTGACCACGACACAATATCAAAACAAGCAACTCCGAGGATGGGTGGGAGTCATTTAGTGATCAATATACGTTTTTGTATTCGACAAGGAGATCCGGTGACCAAGCTCGAATGGTTGAGTTTGAGTGGCGCAGGGTGCGAGGACGCTGTCTTTCATTCACGTGATTCTGACGCGGTGTCCAGGGACGACCACGTCGCACCCTGGTCCTTTCTCGTGATTGGAGTCACTGTGGGGTATCAGCAGGTGTAATTTCGGAGGGACACAGAGTAGAGTATACTCAATCGGCCTATGGCGCCGATGCCATCTCACGAGAAGTCTGCGAATGTCTGTGAATAGCTTCATGGTGAGAAGATATTATACGCCACAATGGTGCCCACCTCCCTCGTCAGCCTCAGCCTCAACCTCAAGCTGCAGTTGTTCGAGTTGTGGGTCCAAGCTGATGGGCTATGAGATGACGCGCAGCAATTTGGATAAAAATCCGTTGACCCACGCAAAGTATTTACGAATTATAAATGCCTCCATTTCTCCGCGATGATCATCTGGTAACTCGCTGCTACGTCGTCCGTACGTTGGCCCCACCGTAGTAGCCCCCGAAATGAACATTCCCCTGGGAGACCCAGCCGTTATTATAGGAGAAAGTGGCGCGGATGGAGACGGAAGGCCGAAAGAGGGGATCTGCGGAAAAGGTCGGGGCCTTGTTCGGACGTAAAAAAAAAGAGGAACCATGAGACAGACACGGAGCATGGCTGTGGGTCTAACACCACATACTCATTTTTATTCAACTCGCATCCTCTCAACAGCCAGCAACTATACACATTCTGGCCCTCCATTCTGTCTCAAATAAATCCCACAAAATTTGTATCAAAAAAATATGAAGGGGTGTCTCAAGCAATCGTCGCCCGTGCCCACTCCAGGGCCGTCCCGCTCAGCGTCTGCTGCTGGGTTCGGAGGCGGTGAAGGAGAAGACGTCGGGGCTCACTGTAGACATCTACGACGATGTGTTACCTTTTGTGAAGAAGGAAAGTTCGAGGTCCATTTGGCGGACGAATGGGATCGGACACCGACGGAACCTGCGAGGAGACTTTCATATAGGTGAGTCAAATCGTCTTTCCTCATTCCGGTCGACGGCGAGCTCGAGTATCACAAGACTTGTCTTTCCGTGGGCTAGCCAGCCGTCGAGCAGCCGTTGACACCCAGTGTTCGGCACCTTACTGACTATGCATCCCTAGAGACGTTCTCGAATTGAAGGAAATCCAACGATCCCTACCTCGTGCAAATCAAATTCCAGACCCACTATCCTCTAGACCCCATTCACATATCCTCTCGAATGTCCCCATCGGACTCTTACCCCTTCTCGCAGAAAGTCCTGTAGCGGCGCCAAATCCTACCACCCCGCCGACTTCGTCTCCGCAGTCCCCAAATAGCTCATATTTCCCGCACATCTCAAAGCCAGTGCCACCCCCACCAGCACCTACGACGAATCGCAACTACCTCCCTCATCTTCCCCATCTTCCGCCCGCTAACTTACCTCCTGTACGGCCAAGACCCAGGTTCGCTTTCTTACCCTTGCTCCCTACTTCTCCCACATCCGAGTCTTCACCTGCAACAACACCGACATCACCTACTCCATCGTCAGCTTCTGATATCACCACCAACTCATCGGCCACCGCCTCGTCACAAGACCCCGACCTCCCAACCCCTGACTCAGAAACACCTCCATGGTTCCTCAGCGCGCACATCCAATCGAATCGTCGGACCGATAACCCTTACTTCCCTAACACGCATCGTGATAGAGATCACTCGGAAGATGTGATCCCTCATCCTCCGTCTCCCCCTCCCTCATTGAAAGGTAGATTGTCAGCCCTGGCCGCTATGGAGCTGTCGCCCCCATCACCTCTTTCTCTCCCTCCTTCGCGCTCGATCTTCCGAGATCCGAATATGTACATACCACCGAATCCACCATCGACGCATGCAAGTGTCACCCATCAACGATCTGGCTATGGTCTTGGAATCGGCAATGTCGGTGGGTACGGTGCCTCGAATTCGAGTTCAATAGTGCCGGATCTACCAAAACCGTCCCCGAAGCCTGGGAAGAAGCGGAACTTTATAGTCGTCAACGATATGGAGATAGAGCTCGACGATGACGATGACGATGATGAGGACGTTGAAGAGGAGGAGGCGGCGGCGGCGTTGCCTCCACCTCCACCTGTTGCTGCCGTGACGCCCTCTCCTCCTGTCACCACCCATATACCTGGTTCCATCACGATACCCCCTAGCATTACTTCTGTGTCAGCTGCAAGCACAACTAATCTTAATAACACGCCACCCACCCCGACGTCCATACCAAGTCCCCCCTCAATTCCAATCAAATCCATCGTCAGACTATCCCTGTCATCGTCCCCGTCTCCCCCCTCCTCTTCACCTCCCATGTACCGCACATCACCGTCCTCCTCTTCAACAACCGTCAATCTACACCACTCACCAATACGACTACACCGCGTCCCATCACCCATGAATGGTCGAAGTCAGAGCCCCAACCTGAGGCTATCGATGCGTACGGGTGGTGGTGGGAGTGGGAGTGGGAGTAGTAGTGGGAGCACCAGGAGTCCAGTCTTGGTTCCTTCTGCTTGATTTGATCTCGGTATATAGGCTATGGGTAGGCGGCGGCGGAACGCGTACACGATTCACTTTCACTTGTCACCAGCATGTTCGTATAGTAATTCCCGCTCAAAGCCCGCGGTTCTTTCGTTCGAGTTTCTCTTGGGATGGTCTTGGTTTTTTTTGACTTGGGTTCTCTTGGGTCTTTCTTATATCTCACTTATCCTACACCCAGCGATCGATATCGATATTACAGTCCCCTTGGCCCTGTTCTTTTCACTATCTAGTCGCTCCTATCACCACCATTCCAACTATACAAGCATAGCACGCAATACATCCACAGCTACTTACTCTCTTCCCTCTCCTTCTCCCACCTCAGTCTTCTTAGAGTACGTACTAATTATCATCCTGCATCAGGGGCCCCTTTGTCTCTTTCTCTTCCCCTCGTCGGAGGTTTCTGCCCTCCGATTCATACATATCGTGCTCGTGCTACGTTGTTTTCCCTCTGAATCTCACTCCTGTCTCGCTTTCTCTCTTTCTTCTACATCTTCCCTTCCCTTGGTACACGGTCTCGCTTGTCTCTCGTCTCTCGCTGTCTGGCATTATATCGGTTTCCCCCACCCCCCGTCATTTCGAATTCACATCTCAATTCTGCTCCCGTTTCCGTTTCCGCGTCCCATATGCATGGATCCGAACTCCTTTTCACTTCGTCCACAGGCCGTTTTCCTTCGACATTCACCGGTGGTCAGGCCTCAAGAGGACCTATGTATTTTCCTAGAATTTTCCTTCATGTTTTTGTAGATATCGATGTGCAAGATGTACATATAGAATTTGGATCCCATAATACATACAGACGGGGACACATACTATGGGATGGGTGGTAATATGTACAATATCGCGGGATATTTGAAGGAAGTGCCACTGATCGCGATCGCCGACTTGGACTTGGACTTGTACATCCCGGCGCACGCGTGTTCATCGCGAGCTTGATGAACGTTCATCAAGCTTGCAACTTCGACACGAAGTCTTTGCTGAACCCATCCTGCTTTCTGAACCCGTTTTCTCAGAGAAGACCATATGTACCTTTATGGGTTCACGCTTTTAGATGATCAGTCAGTCGACATCGCGGACGCATATGAACATGCATATTCTCCTCACTACTGCTAGATCTATGTGTCTTGTAATCTACAAGATTGAACTGTGGGGATATATCGCAGGTGCGTACTGGCCAGACTCTCGCTAACCACAATATCGCCAACAGGCGAAAAAGACACACTCGATACAATCGTCGCAGTCGCCAATCACTACAAAGTTCACAGGTCCATCTGCCACTCACTGGCAGTGGGATGATCGCATGGCGTCTAGCATCCCACTCGGATATACCTTAGCGGCGTGATGCACTCCGACAACCACGATGGAGAGACATGTGCGGACTAAATGTGTTGCCAGTGAGCGTGGTATGAACTCACGCATCACCTATATCCGGATGTACCTCCCAGACTCACGCATCGTCCAAGACTCCGTTCGATACAATAGAACACCGGATGATAGGATGGGGTGTCCTGTCTCAGGTCCGACGTCACCGAATTATGTCGTTAGAATTAGGGTTGCTCCAATCTGTGTGTACTCCTCCTGCCTCGTTTCTATGTTGGTCACTGACCCTTCTCTCATATGCACGAGTGTGCTCGGACCATATTCCCGTTTTGTATTCAGTCTCGGCGGTCAAGCCGAACTCCACGAGCAGAACTATGCTTTACGGCCTGTGCTCCCTCCACCTTAGTAAGCCTCTCATATGTATATATGAGTCTATACTTCTCTCTCACACATCTTCCTGTGGGTATGCCGCACGAGACTCGACTCCGAGGAGCGCCTGCACAAAGGCTATAGCCATCCCTGAGGCTCTTGGTGGCCAATGGGCAATCAGCGTCTCATGCCACCTCATCTGTTTGAGCCTCGTTCGCCCCACAGTAGTGTCGGCCGTGAAACGTGCCCGCTGTCCTCGGTGATCAGCGGCGCAGTGCTCACAGCTTCAATAATAATCTCATTCATCTATTCTAACGCAACGCTGGCTGTTGATATGAACCTCTAAAACCGAACTCGAGTCCGTTCCCTTCCCAGGCCTGTATCGACGGCGCTTCCATAATCTCCAGCGACATACGCGCGACATCGAACCGTTTCAAAGAATGTTATCTGTGGGAGTACTCTCATTTTCCCACTGCTGCCATTACACAGAACTGTAAACTGTAAGCACTACTAAACTTACCGCGCCTTCTTTTCGGTCTGACGAGATTGCACTTATCAAACAGCATCGCATCTATTAATCTGTTATGGATTGTACGTGATATGGCGACGGATCCAAGGGATTAGATAGATCCTGTTCAGTATTTTTAATCTCGCTCAATAACGCTCAACGTTAACCTTGATGCTAAATTTATCGCGGATTTGGACCTGTTTGCCTACAGCTTCTTTCCCATCAGCATGCTCGGCGAGTCTCGGCGGCTACCAATCAACTCGCAATCACTTTGACCATCAGCTTGGGGATGCATCAGAAATCTTTTGGATCCCACCAACAGGCTGTTTGGAGTTGGCAGATTTTTCTGATCTGCTCACTTCACCAGTAGCAGTACAAATTCTCTGATTGATTGAATGACGTGCCAACGGCCTGGTGAACTGCATGGGTGCGTGATCTTTCTCTAAATACACCTACCTACGAATTGCCACCTGATCTCCCCTCCAAGCCCACAGTGATTTTACCCTAGACTACAATCATACAGGTCTGTTCGTGAGACGCATCTCTCTAAAGTAATGGAAGCGCAGACGAGCCATCCCAGGAGCTGTCTGTTCTTAAATTCAATCGGACGCATCCATAATTGCTGCGCTCACGAAGCCTTTCCCGTACAGCTCTTTCCTATGAATAGGTGTGTCAGAAACCATTCTTGGCAATCATGTCCGTGACGATAATCATAAGGTTGGCGGCACATACAACGGAATACGCACTTCTACATTCCTACACGTGTTTTTATCGACTGGCCGGCTTTTCAGCATCAGCTGGCTGTGAGTCTTCGATAGCTGCTTCTCAGGACATGGTCTGTCCGGTCATTGAGAAGTCGTGACCATGTATTTTTTCGGTAATCTCTCACGTTCACCTAGGCGCAGGCCCTTCGTGTACGTCGACCTCTATACTCATCTTGATGATTCTCTAGGCGACCCATTCTAGGAGCAGTCGACAGCCCGTATGCTCTCACCTCTTGTTCTTGGGTTGACTCTATTATGTCAAGCGAAACATGCCAGCGCCTTTCGCCTCTCCCACAGCTCCATACTGTCCCATACTCATCGACGTACATATGACCAGGGAAAAAAAACTCAAACCTTAGCGCCGACACGGCCAACATCTGATAATGAATGCATTAGGACAGCTTTTGAACCAGTGCCGCACATCTATCCGGGCAGTGTGATACTTCTTTTCTCACAGGTCATTATTATCGAGTTCATCTTGACGTTCTAGCGACTGATTCTACTACAAGTTTACCAAGAATCTCATTGTTCTACCTCAGACCATTATCTCGGGCTCCATCAGTATAGAAAGCTCCAAATCAGGCTTTTGATACCTGGATCATATCAATGGATGATATCCAACTCCAGAATAAGGGTTTTACTGCTTTGTTCGTGCGTCTTCACTATCTGTTGTACCGATGTTCTAATCATTGAACCTTCGTTTCTGTTGTCGCGGTGTACACGAAATGTGTGAAGATTCTGTGCTTCAGTCTCTACGTCAAAGCATACCAGAAGACAACCACTCTTGTATCTTCATCTGCGCCTGAAGGGCAGAGCATATCCTGTTCCGTCTGTTGGCTACATCGTAGCGGGCCGCTAGCAAGAATTCCTACCTCAACTTTCCTAGAGACGGAGAATGACACGGTGGCATCCTCACTACTCGCTGATACCGGCTCTCCCATATCCGAATAAGCATGCTAATTATACTCTCTCTCGCAAAAACTTAGGGGAATTCACACAGCACAAGTCCTAACACTAGAATGACATCACATGTCTTCAATCTGACGGTCCGTTCAATTCATAGTCGTATCCGTTCTTCGTTTAATAACATTGTAGGCTATAACGCGGGACTGTGCACCGCAATCACCTAAGTCTTGTGAGTCCTGAAGCTCCGTGCGCATTGAGACGGCATGCTCTCTTCCAGTCCGGATGACAATGTGCGCTTCTCTTTTACTCCCACGTCACGCCTTGTGCGCACACTTCCTCAGGATCTTTGATGGATTAAGAATTGATTTCGCCCATTACAACCAGCATGCGTGGGCTCAGACTGAATGCTCTGATTCACTGGCTGGCCTCGCTATGGTCTAGAGCTAGTATCAAAGTGGCTTTGAAGCATGTTCATGTTGTCATAGTCTGTGCACCGATACATCCTTCTTGAGATCATGGTGGCCCCCCTTTCTCCTCACGGGCCGACCATCAGGCTTTCCGTGGGATATGCACCGAGACTCACGGCATGTCTTACACCCTGATGGTTATCTGCCCTCCGGATCCTCTCGGAAATTGTTGCTGATCATGCTTGATTCACTAGATTAAATTTTGTTTCATTTCATCTACAAGGATAACATGTCGACGTCCGAAGTTATGTGGATGTCAGAATCCAAGTGAGTGAATCATTCAAAAACTACTCTTTTCGAGCTCCCGCAGTCAACGTATGGTTTACGAACAGCATCCTTGCGCTTTGGGGTTCAACCATCGACTGCGCTCACACACGCAGGGGTGTAACGGGCTCTGGACTGTAGGCATGGTGTCATGCAAAATCTTATACGCATGACTGCGTTCTCGCACAAGCTTGTGCGTGTGAGGCTTCCGCCATTACATGTTATACAGTCATTATGTGGCCAACAGTCCCGCGCCCTCGAACCTTGTGTTGGGTATGTGCGCGACATCGATGGCTGGAACGCTCTGCATCGTCCGAAATCAAGTTTCTCTTCTATTTTTGCCAAGCTTGGCATACATTCTTGACTGTTTTATCACCGTTCTAACATCCTACGTGGGATTATCACTGCTTCAAAGCATGTTGCGGCTTGGACTGGCTTGTCAACTTAATGAATTAACAAGTCTTGGACACTTCGGGAACCCTTTGTCCCGCCCTCGTTTCACCCCTTCATTCTCTTCGATTGACCGTTGTTTCTCATGTGTTGACTGACTTACTGGAGAACGTTTCTCCGAGAAAACCCATTATAATCGAAACTCGCGAGGATCGTCCGAGGCATCGACGGCGTATTCACTCTCCAGCATTCGAACCCAACTCGGGTATCATCGTTCGGCATCTCAAGGTCCAAAATATCACTATTCTTGACACTGTCGAATGGCATGTAGTAGAGGCCGGAAATTCTCGTCTGTTTTTGGTGCTCGGGCCCCAGCTTGGCGAAACGGAGAAATAGCGCTTACTCGACTACCGTGAGCCGTCGATTTCTCCAATATTTACTTGGCATACGGCTTTCTTTGTTGATTTCTGTGAGCAGAGATTTTGTAGTTTTTCCTAATGGCTGAACTTGAATCTTGCTCTATTGCCTACGAGTATGCACTTCTTGTCTTTGATGTACCACAGGAATTTACTCGGAGGTGCAAGCTAGCGAACATGAGGAACTTCTTGTCTGGGTCTGGGGTTCCTGTTCGGCCGATCCCTGTACTTAGCAGATACAACAACGTGAATGACTTCTGGGTGGTTACGCTGGCACATTATTTGGGGAGATTACAGTCTCAGCCTAGTCTCGTATGATCCATGATTTCGGAGCCACTAGCGGTTCGTCTTTTTTTGACTCTAACTCGACTCTAAGTCAATTGAATGTTGATCCCTGCTCCGGCCAGCCACTCACTCGACGTGAGAGAGAGTATTCAAGGTATATAGTATAACTTTTGTTTTGGAGTGTTACTTGTGCGTACGTGGAGCTGAGTCTCTTTCAAGCGAATATTGCATCATTCTATCTGTTGCCTACTGTATACATCCGCGAGTCTATCCCAGAAATTGGAAGGCTTTGACTCGACGGGTCGTGGCTTTCATGACACTGTAGTGTAGTGTAATGTACCTGATTAAGGGATCCTACAGTTGTCTCTCAGTGGCTCCTGGGAGTTCTAAGAATCCTGTGATCGCCTTCGCCGTGGGCTCGGTTGCTGGTCAGTTGGAGTACTGGAAATTTATTGTTTTACCGGTATAACCTCTGACTTTGCTGTATCTCAACGGACATTGGACGATACCGCAACAGTGCCCATGGACCAGATAGAATGCTGCGACTCTATTTGGGAGCCGTCGAAGAGCTGAGACTCGCATGGACCGAAAGTGTTCCAAAAGATATTGGGAATTTAGCATGAAATTGACCCAAAGGGTAGGTGAAAATTTATCCTGATGAAGAGTAGAGACACTTTATCAGTCACGGTAGCCAAGGTTGGAAGCAATGTGGCTTGCGACGTCATTGAGACCGTGGTATTCGGCAATTGCAATCTTATCACCCCGCATTCGTTATCTGATTATGAGCTGCCTGTTTGATGTCCACATGCCCTACGTCTTACCAATGGGTCAACGCACAAATTGCGAATTGACAGTCACATATTAGACAGCGTGTACAAGCCTCCCGGTGATCGTGGTGCTGTACGTGGGATGGGCTACGCAGTCAGGGAACAAAGAACCGACAGATAGGATGTGCGCGATTGTTGAGACGGTAGATCGCGACACTACGCTTCTAGCTTTTCATCGCCCCCAATGCGAGACGATGGGGCTAATACCAAGTGTAGACAGAGATCTGGTATTCGCCATATGTGATACACGTCCGAGCGCCGGAGCCACCATCGTAGTGGTATAGAGAGCGTGCTCTATCTGGCACCTTCCGGAATTCCATTCCTGAGAAACGATGTTACTGCAGATCTAGTTAGGACGCTGGTTGTCTCACCATTGCGTTGTTCTTTCGGATCAAGAAACAACCGTGGCCATAACCATTTTCGGACAGGTAGAAGAAGGAGAACATGTGATACCGGTGACTTTATGTTAATTAAAGTTGAAAGATCGTTGAATTCCCGTGCGTATGTAGCGAGGACGACAGGTAGTACTCACTTCAGTCCGTTTTGTTCGGTATCAGGTAGCTCGTTGAGATCTGGCATTGAGCCACCATCAGATATCAGTGGCTCAATCGCATCAACGATTTCACACTAATCAGTGCAGTCGAGATACCAAGCGAGCTCGAGGTGGATCAGTCAAGTATTGATTGAGTGTAGGCGTGGTCGATTTCTGCCAGAAGCGGTTTGGACTACATTTTGTCGTGGGCAGATTGAGCGAACGGATGTCGAATTATGGGTATAACTGAGTCAAATACCTGTATGCAGTAGTGGTGCCGGCGTCTAGGTGACCGGAGGCCAAATTTCTGCGGCCTCAGAGAGAACGCATGTAAGTACGATGCAAGGCGCATCGGCGTCAGTTGACACGAATTGTGATGAATAACCTTTAGGATTTATAATTACATGCCGAAATGGAGATTGTATAGTGGCTGCGACAGGTCTCAGGAGATAGTACAGGATGGCTGGAATATAGACCGTGGGCGACCGCGTAGAACGGACTGTCCTGGAGAGCTCCTGAGTAAGGGTCGGCGAGGGCAAGGAAGGGTTGGAGAAAGCTAAAAAGGGCCTACAGCATGTCCATGAACGTGTACGGTCTCGAGTGCACTTGGCCTCGTATCTGTGGGAAGAGGTGAATCTTGGCTCCAAATTCTAGACTCCCAAGAGCTTCTTGCGGGGATAGGTTGGATCTAGTGAGTGTATTCAAATACCAGACATACAGGTACCAGGACAGTTACAAGTTCGAGCTTAAAGACGAAATCAGGGCTGATCAGAGAGGCAAGGAACGCGTACCAATTCATCGATAGATATTTATCCAATGCAGGACTTCCCCATCCAAAACCAGAAGCCCAGACATGGTCGTTCGTAGCAAGTCGATGGCAAGTACGCGCCTGGGATACGCCACTAGCGCTCGCTGGCAGTCGGGCGCTTAGGCGTGGGAACGTCTTACGTTAGCGCGCCTGTTGAGGTGGTTGCTGTCGTCGACGGTCTCCAAGCACACTGAGCGCAACGTCGAGCCCGGAATCTATCTCCAAATGCCTATCAAACATCTCGAAAGTAAGATTCAGCTCATGTTCTTCCTTTCTGATCTTTGAACCAGACAGAAAGTCTGAGAAATTCGCTAACATTTATTATTTGAACTCGCGAACTCATCAGACTATCTCCTCGAACGAAAACACCTGCAGACTCTTCCTCTATCCGTTCTTTCAGACTCGCGTCTAGGCATAGATGCATCCTATTATCTTCAATTATTGACCGACAACCCACCATCCCGAGAGCCCCTTCTCGCAGCGACTGGCGGTCTTCCTCTCGCTCTCACGCAACGAATCGAATCAGACTTACGCACGCTCGAAAGACTACGCATCAAACCCGTGTTTGTCTTTCCTGGTTTAATTCCTAATAAACGGTGGAAGCAGCACCACCATTTGGAACACAATGAAGCCTGTAGAGACAGGAGAGATGCATGGTCAAAGTACGAGGCAGGTCAGGAAGAGGCAGCCACAAAACTGTTTGAAGGCAGGAGTAGTTTCGCTCAGTGGGACTTATGGAGAATGGTTCTGCGGATCTTCAGGCATAGGAATGTTGAGTTTATCATCGCGCCATACGTGGCTTGGGCTCAGGTTCGCAGTCATGATGGTCATCTTATCTCTCATCAACTTACGCATCTCGATATCTAGCTAATATACCTACAACGTCATCAAAAGTCCTACATTCATGCAATGTTCGGACCGACCGATGCATTGCTCTATCCTGGTGTAGACAAATTGATTACCTCTCTGGATCTCGCGTCTCCTACTCCTTCGTTCACCTTCACGTCGAAGAGGAGCATTGTTTCTGACCTTGGTGTTTCTGAAGACCAATTCCTGGATATCGGAATTCTCGTGGGCTTCGATCACTCTCCTCCATTCCCTCCGACGATACATGAACAGGCCTTGAAAGCGACTGTCGATATGGTAAAATATTACAAGTCTGGTCATGCCGCTGTTTCTGCTTTCGCCGACCATCCTGCCGTGAAGTCAATTCAATATGTCGATCATT
This sequence comes from Sarcomyxa edulis, assembly GCA_009761415.1. Classification (NCBI taxonomy): domain Eukaryota; kingdom Fungi; phylum Basidiomycota; class Agaricomycetes; order Agaricales; family Mycenaceae; genus Sarcomyxa; species Sarcomyxa edulis. Next base: position 238,261 of record QUOL01000027.1, read on the forward strand.
ACGCTAGGACGCGTTCGATGATCAAATATTCCTTAATTCTTTCCTCCGAGGGAACTGTCTTGCCACTTCCTCTCGCCATCACAACTCCTGGACATCCCAATCACCATCCTCATCACCCCACAGCTGCCGACATTCCCCAGGACTTGCACGAGATCTTCACGTACCGGCTTCCGGATGAAATCTATTTCTATCTTTCTCGTGGACTTCTTGGTCCTCAAGCTCTTGTTTGGCTCACCACCGGACAAATCGTGGAAAGCCCTCCATTGGACAACGGAGAAACTACCGAGTATAAACGCTTCGTGAAGGAGGTCATCACAGATGGACAGACCGGGCCTCGGGCCACTGCTCTGGCTCTCATCAGTAGTGTCTGCCATAGCTTTTGGTTGAATCGCAAGGTCAGCGGGTTCTTTTGGTTCGAACAACCGGCACTCCACAACCAAAAGAATGTCCTTCATAATTCTACTCAAACGGTACAACTCGCCGAACGAGTAGCTGGCTGGAACGTCACATATGCCGTGGTGGAGGAGGAACTTAGGAGGCAAAATGTGAGTCAAGTGATATGACGTTTTCATCTTCAGCTTTCATTGACTTTCATTTAGTCTTCTACTATTGACTTTGCGCTGTGTTTGGGTGCGACAGCGAGCGAAAGGCTCGCGGCACGGACGAAAGCGAAAGGAAGTCTCCCACAATCACCACTCGAGAAAAAGGATGAGGTAGTTGCCAACGTCATCTGGCGTTTCTTGGAATTGCGAGGGTAAGTCATGGTTCGTGATCTTCTCACATGGCTCCAAAAATCTGAGACACTGTTTTCCGTAGGTTTTTGCTGAATTCTCATACGCACTCTCCGCTTGCCCGTGCAATGTATACAGCTATCAAACAGGCCCGGCTGAATGACAAGTTCCAAGATCCTTTATATCTGTTCCTAGAGCTCGTCAGGGCGGGAGTCATGCACGGACATCTTTGGTCCGGTAGGGCGTTCAGTGGCGGACCTAGTTTTGGTACAGGCAAGTCAAACTTCCCACGGATACATTGGCGTGTACTGATGTTATATCCCCTTATGCGCCACCAGATGATGAAAAATCAAGTATGCTCCTAGTTATGAGGGTGCTTAGCATTGTTCCGTTGAACTTCAAGGTGCGCCTCAGCTCCGTTGGGCATGACTATGATGATGAGTTTGACCAAGTCTGACCATCTGTTCCCTCGTATAGGCTCAGCCATGGTCCGCCCCGTTGTCACGGGAACTTCTGGTCTTCAACTCGTTCGTACGGTCCCTCACCCGAGCCCTCCGAACTCTCCTTGAAGTAACTTCGCTGAATATGCTACTCCGGTCTGACGCGCGCCGCGCTCGGGACGACCTTTTGGACATCACACTTTCCCTCCCCTTCCAAACGGAGGTGAATACCGGATTTGGAGTTCTGGCTAAAGTATACCTCGACGCCCTCACACACATCAACAACCGTACGAGGGTTCGAGACCCCAATGCAGAGGGCGTCAAGGAGGCGAAGGCTATGGCTCTTGAGATATGCGAGGAGACCTTCCCTGGCGTCAAGTATCCAAAATCGGAGGTGGAACGAGGGTTCCGATTCTGGGACGTGGTAAGTTTCTTTGTTATAATTTTCTCTTTCATCTTTCATATTGAATTCGTGTCCTAAACTGTCTAACAACTTCCCACTTTTAGGCGCTTACGGCCATGCGGCAGCTTCATTCGGAGGGCTCCGTCTTGCGAGAGCTGATTGATCAATTTGAAGCAGCTGAAGCCTGGCTGGCGCCAATGCGCCCTTGAAGAAAGACACCGTGACCTGGCTGAAAGGATAATTCCCCGTATGATCTACGACCGGGTGGCTTGGTTGATGATGACGGTTGTTTTGAGACTGGGTTTCTTGCTGGTGTGTGTGTTCTCGTCTGTAGGGAATGTTGAGATATTTTTGGGATTGAGCCAACAAAGGATACATGCTGTCATCTCTCGAGCTAGACCAAACCCGGATGAGAAGTTACGACGATGGGAAAGATGGGAACTACGAATAGCTGCGAACGGCCTGAGAGAATTATGAGGAAGTGTTGACTGTTAATGGAATCCGATAATCGGCTAGAACGGATCTCGTTTTTCGCGTGTCTCTTGAATCTGTAAAAGGAATCAAAAGACTATGGGAAAATCTCGACGGATGGGATCTCGCTTGATGTCGCAGATTCCGTGCGGATCGATCTCCAGGACATCTCTTCCCTTTCGACTACTTTTTTTTTTGGCTATGCCATCCCGTTCGAATTCACGGTTCGACTACAAAATGCATGTCATTCGCGTGGCAGACTTCCCTCTTATTTAAATTCCACCCATCCTCGTCCTCGTATATTCGTACCCGTCCCTTCCTTTGTCGGTCTCCAGATGTTCGAGTATAACCCAATGCTAGTACCTACTACCCTCTCGAATCCTCCCATCTCTTTCGCTTCGCCAGAACTGCTCATGCACCATAATGACCAGAGCAAGGTCGCTTCGGGCCACCTATACTATCGTCAACAACATACCGTTCAAATCATCCAACTAGTCGAGGGTCCCCCGCCACCCCCTCGCCACATCACCTCTGTGATTAATTCGAGCTCGTTGGCGTCCTCGTCATCCTCATGTCCTTACTCTTCAGAAGATGAGTCGGAATCCGATTCGTCGCCATCTGACGGAGAGGATGAGTCCGCATGCTCTTCATATTGCTCCTCGGACATGCCTTCGGAACATCATCCCGAGCTTCCTTCGACAACTGGCGAGCAGAGTTCGCTCAGAGCAGAAGCATCCGATACATACTCCATTCGGATGAAACGTATCCTTGCATGGCGAGAGAATTTCTCGACACATATGGCTGCGACTTTATCTGGCACTAGTCTGTATCCTAGCGTCATTTTTGACAATGATCACAGAACTAATCCTTTTGTCTAGATGCTTTGCTTTCGTCTCCACTGAAACGAAAACTTGATATTGATGAAATTGACGACGACTCTGTGAGATTCATATGTTTTCCCTTCTATTTTCTCCACAATGACTTACCGGCGTCATATATGATAGGTCTCGCAGTCATCGAAACGATCACGGTCTCATGGCGGAGCAAGCTCGAGTTCAAGCTCGCTTGACCCGCTCTCCTGTCCTGCGTGCGACAGATCTTTTTCCACGCGACAAAGCCTCCGAAAGCATGGACTCCAGTCTGCCCAAGCGAACGAGGCATGCTGTGTAGCCGTGGAGTATGCCTTTGAGTAAAAAAAAAACAACAAAGGGTTTCGCATACTTACTCTCTACACCACCATACTGCGCTGTACGCGCCGGCTCGCCACAGTCGCATACGACACGACGGGGATCACGACAACGATGTCATTCACATCATCCCCACACACCCCACGACGACCCACGATATATTACACGCCTTCCATCGGCGTACAACATCGCGTCTCCCCTTAATGAATCCCCTTCCCGCTCGCCGACTACACATCGTATTATATAACAGCAAGTAAATATTCTGCACGCCTTTACAATATATTCTACCTTATTCACTTCGTATACATATAATTACCAAGTATTGTACATATACCACACCACGCATCCGTTACATAGTTGAAATCACACATTGGTGGTTGCTCCTTCTTCTGGATTCTGGCGGTGGTCCCTTGACACTTGGCACCAGACCACGACTGGGCCGCATCGAGGCTAGGAAGTTCTGTGAAAGCATCTTGTCCATGGGAATACGACGGACGCTCGTGCGAGCCGACTGAGGCATGCATGAGAAACATTGGAGCTCCAAACGAGCTGAGAGCGGTGCGACGTGGGAGGGGGCACCCCGGATTCTTTTACCACTGCCAGCCAGGCCAGAACTCAACCCAAAGAAGGCTGTACACAACTTTAAAAGAATAGCGTTGAGAGAAAAGAAGAGCTTCTCACGTCCAGAACGGAGCTTGCGGAGGGAGTAACTAATGGGCACTGTGCGGAGACACACACACACACTGATTTCATCGATTGAAAGTGGTTGTATATAAATAATGACAGGATGATGCCTGGCTGGGCGGGTGGACGCAGCACTCGGTGTACACGCCTTTCAGTATACCGAGCTGGACGTCTCAGCGACGTTACCCCGCAGGACCACCTCATCCGGGGTTAGTCCGTCCAAGGTAACTATTAATGATCATGATCGGTGCAGAGCGTGAGTAGCCAAATGTGAGGAATATTGGTCTTTGTACTGAAGACGTCGCACTCACGATGCGGGGAAGCATAGAAGCAGTAGTTAGGAGGAGGAGATTCCCCGCAACAACAGCGAGATACCCACGACGTTCAAGGATATCAATTAGATTCCTCACGCACGTACGCAAATTTGGTGAATACTGTTCCTCGGACTGGGGAACGGGGGTGTTGCAATCAGCGAAGAATGGAGAAGGGATGTAAAAGATGATTTCGTTCGTCGGGGCTGACAGAGGTTCGTTTACGTCGACCGACGCTGAGAGCGCTCGTAGTCGGATTCGGACCGTGACCTGAGAGGATGTCGACAAAAGGGATCATTGAAAGCGCTCCTGGAGTCTCGGACTGGCTGGATATGTTTAGTTCACGGATTTGATTCCCTGAGATCGTAAAGTCTATATAGTTGCCGTTAAACCACCTCTTGCTATCGGTAACCAAATTAAAAAGGAATGCTTGAGACTCAGGTGACAGCCCCGAGGGAAACGGCCAGCAAGCCTTTGTGCTCAAAGGAGGGGGTTTGAGCGATAATAAAGGTCACCAGGACCTTGCTGCTCTGAGTCTGTGGTTTGATTGTGAGACTGATAGGTACGAAGACAGGTTGATGTCTTACCTGCCACTGCTCCTAGGTGCCACCAGCCTGTGAACCGCGGCTGGTGAATTAGATGAATTCGCTGCTTCCAAGCTAGCACCGAAACTCAGATGCTTCAAGGAAGTGTAAATTCATGGCGAAATTTCCAGGAAGCCAAGTCGTCTGGAGAATTCAACTAGGATGGCTTCGAGATGAGAACGGAGAAAGAAAGGAAAAATTGCGGACGGTCGCGGTTACCAGTCACGTGTGATCAAAATGTTATCGCCGGCTTGCCGCTTGCCTCGACTCGGAGCGCTCGAAGGCTCCCTCTATAGCTAGCTCGCCACTGCCAGCTCTTGTTCTGGTAACAATATTCGTGATTTTATGATCTCACGCATGCATCCTATGGCCATATGCATGTCGACATGGCATTGAACGAGTCGATGATCGTTCTTGCTGGCAGAACGTTACGCTGGCGTTTTCAAACCACATGCAGATGGAGCATAGACGTTTGGGCGGTCGTTTGGCCTGCCAACCACTATCCCACTAACCCATCCCTGGCTTCGGACAAATTCAGCACCCGTGGCAAGTAAATGTAAATGATACCTTCAAAGTCACACTTTCCTTCATGGAGCTTTCAGGCTTATTCGCGCTCTTCACGCACTAGGAAAGCACCCTAAACAAACGCGAGAAGGTAATGTTCGGGGTGATGATCACAATCAAGGACTTGGGACTCAAAGTACTCATTTTGGAATATTCAAGGTTCGGACGAGGCGACTGTCCCCGTTCTTGCTCGCTTCTGCTGAGCGTACTTCACTGCTTCTCATCGGTCTGTCCCCGTCATTCTTGCACTTTGAACTCGATACTCACACCCTTACTGTCATCGTTCTCGATATTCTCTATCCAGATAAATATATCTTCGCCTCACTGACGCATGATCATGGTCACCGATGCTTATCGCACATCGCAGCTCCCTTACTGCTACGTATGCAGGTCAACATGGCGCGAGTTCTAGATCCGCCCAAGCTACTAAAGTCTCAGGTAAGGTCTTCTATCTATGTTCATAAGCTGTCAGTCACAGCTTCAATTTTATTTCGACTCTTCCTCGCCGTCTCGGGCGTGTACGGGTCTTTTTATGCAAAATACCCATGGGAATCACACAAGAACACATAGCCCCATTCTTGGCTCTCAACCGCACGGGTTCCTCTCACAGTCAACTCAACTCTCAGCCCACGCTCATCATACCGTATACTGGTACTTATCACCCTTCGGTTCTCCGAACCTCCGAGGCTAAGCACTGAGCTCGTTTCGTTACTTTCATCACTATTTTTGGGAACGACGCGAGTTACACCGTCACCCTACTAGGCCACTTCTTGTGCTTCTTTTCCCTGCAAAGCCCTCCATTCCATTCTTGAATCTTGACTTTCTTTGTCCACTCCCAGAGCTCCAACGTATGTATTCCTCGGTGAAGAGTCGCATCCTTGATATCACTTACGTTCAATTATCCTAGTTAAAGAATTTCGTCAACTCCACTTTTGGCGCCTCACTCACTCACTCACTTCGCTTCCCTCTCGAGGCAGCTCGAGGCTCGTTTCTGAACCTGAGCTTGGACCAAGATAGCTACAGTTCTTCAGACGCATCAGGAAACTCTTTCCTTTTCCTCGGCTTTCACATCGAATGGCCCTCATTCCCTTGAGCTCACTCCTCCCAGGCATCAATTCGGGTCATAATGACCATGAAATGACATGACATTTCATTTAACGCTTATGTCGTTCTTATTGTCTTCCAGACTGCAATGATCCTTGGAGAAGAAACGTCTATTTCGTTTTCTAATCACTTAATGTTGTTTGCACGAAACCCGTACACAACGCAATTAATCAATCGACGATGACCATCGACCATTCCCGCGATTAAACATATCATAAATCCAAATTATGTTCCCTCACGGCAACTGCGCCGTGGTTGGCCTTTGTCTGTATCTACTTTTTCCCGAGTTCTTCTCAGGATCAAAAGACGGGATGCCTGGGGACCATCGAGCTATAAACAGTAACTTTAGCCCACGGTATGTCTCTAACCCCATGCCAAGACCGATGGTCGACGGGGTAGACCAGCAGCACTCCCACAAATGGTCTGGTTCGGCGCCTACATCTTGCTCAGCTTTCCCCCCGACGTGTACGAGCACGTATCGGAGTTACATCATCTTGGGATCGAGTCTTACAAGGAGATAAGAAATTATCGCGCGCCTCGTTATTTGCATTTTCTCTTCCCCCACTCTGGCAACGCAACGAATTTGCAAAGCACGCCAAGGCCGCGTTGATGCGGACGGCTTTGATGATGATGAGGTCCATAACTTTGGAACAAGTCACACAACCAGTCCTATGGCTTTCGATTTTTTAATCGACGTGTAAGTACGATCTCGTAAACCCGTGTATAGGCTCGCTTTTCAGTTCACGTTCACGTATAGCGGGATACTTACGAGATTATTTCTTATCGCAGCGCCTCTTCTTGTGCTTAGGTCCCTCGATGATTCACCAACTACGAGAGAATAGGCGGATCACGCTTCTGTATAACAGCATCGATATCTAATGTGGTCATCTTGGAATGTGGTCATTTTGCAGACCTGTATTCCACGACTACACTCACATGGCACTCAAAAATTTCCCCTTGACGTGTGTACATCTTACTCTGGAGAACATCTTTATCCTGAGCCGAGTCGGAGGGATGCCTCGATGGATCACCAACTACGAGAGAATAGGCGGATCACGCTTCTGTATACCAGCATCAATAAGTCATCTAACGTGGTCATCTTGCATACCTGTATTCCACCGTTCCACGACTACTCACATGGCACTCAAAACTTTCCCCTCGACGTGTGTACATCTTCCACAGGAGAACATCTTTATCCTGAGCCGAGTCGGACGAGCTCAACACTCGTACAACTTCGCATATGTATACTCCACAATCTTCGGCCTGCGATTCGGAGTCAAAGCGCATCGATATCATCGTGATCCATGTACGTTCTACATACTACCTCATGATCAACTAGTACATACCCGTGTCCTACTTATGCCCCATCTAATCACCAGGTCTTTATCCATCCGAGTCGTCATCCCCCGCGCTGTCGCTGTACATGTCGTACACAACGTGAAATTCGACTGATCGACTTCTTTCACTCTCGTTCAACGTCACACTTGCCCATTTGATTTGATTTTCCGTCCCCACCCTTTGAAAAATTCACCTCAAGCAAGTGAGTGCTCGTCGTCGTCTCTCGCCGCCGGGGCCGGGGATTGCATCGTTTTCCAGACCTCTCCAGACTTCCGTGCGTCCATATGCACCACGTCGCTGTATACATAAGTATTGGATATTCCATTTAATTTTATGTATCTTCGCACGAACGGATCTTCAACCCTTTCCCCGTAGCACACTTCAACCAATAAACCAATATTGAATCTGAATCAACCAACCAAGCTACGCCAATTATAGGTTTGCCGTTTAGAGTTGGATTGACAGTGGCGTTTATAGAGGCTCTACTTCACCTCAGTCACTAGTCACTCCCTGTCGCACTAAGACTTATTGTTCCCACTTATCGCGGTCCCAAGCGTGTTGTTATTCCCGAGCGTCTCGGAGGCACTGTGACTTTGTCGACGTTCCTGAATTTCTTGGGGGATTTCTCTGCAAAGGAAGGATTTTCCGAGAACTACTATTACTAGATAATCGTCGCTCGACATGAGGATTTAATTTCCTGCTCCACTCATACAGCTCAGAATAATAATTCCATCAGTTGTGTACGAACGAACGAACGCGTAGTTGGATTTTGAAAAAGAAATTATTGGCGGTACTTTCAAGCCTTCTCGAGCTTTCCTTACCAGGAAGATCGACGTTGATGAGGCTTTTCCGCCACCGACTCTACTGACAATAATCTCGCGTACTTATCATAGCTCTCGTTAATCCGGTCTGCGGGCCTGGACGTTTGCACGCCGAGTCGCCGAACCCATTGCAACGAACATGATTTGTTCCCATTTCGCCCTAAGCCCCGTGGCAAATACGACCAAATGCGCATGCTCCACCATTTCAAAATCGTTGCAACGTGATATCAAAAAAGAACACGGAGAAATTTCTTCGAAGTCCAGTTCCGATCCTATACCCCACCCCATCCCGTCCCAACATACGTACATGTAGACAAACATGTATTCTTTTTGGTTTAATTCTTCCATCTATGGGAAAGAAAAGGCGGAGAGGTGAATAGACGTGAAAAACGTGAAGAGGTTCAACCAAGATGAAAAAGAGAAGGACGGAAAGAAAGAAGGAAGGAAGGAAGGAGAAGAAAGAAAGAAGGAGAGCGCGCGTACATTTTCACTGTCCGATCCCGACCTCCACTGACGACTTTATCGGCAACGAAATCCACGCAATATACTTCGTCGGTGTGGCCTGGAAGATCCGTCTTGATTTTGTAGGTCTTCAGATCCCAGATCTATGATATGATGCAAAAGAAAAGATTATGCACCCGTCGTCAGTTTCACACGCAAATAAAAGTGAAGAAGAGACAAAGCGAGCAGAATGTCCCCACGTGATACACGAGAAACATCCAAGCGCGAATCTCACACCAAAGAAAGACCAAAAACTAACCTTGAGCGTACTATCCTTACTAGCACTAACCAACATCCTCGAATCCGCACTCCACGCCAACCTATACACAGCACCGATATGACCCCGCAGCGTAGCAACAAACTTCCCCGTCCGGCCTTCCCATATCCTCACACTATTATCCCATGCAGCGCTAGCAGCCCATCGACCATCCGGGCTAAACGCAACATGTGATATCTGACGTTGATGTCCCGTCAACCTCGTCAAAGGCTTGAGTTTCCCGGAAGTTGAAGTACCGGGGGAAAGCGAGGGTGCGGTAGTCCGCGAAGGGAAGAGAGACCAGAGGAATAGTGTATGATCGTCTGAGCCTGAGATGAGGAGTTCGGGGGTTGTGGATAGGAGAGCGTTGTATCGTTTTAAAGCTAGGGTTTGTGCTTCTTCGTTGGATGTGGGTTTCTTGCCTGTGTGGTCGAATGGACCGGTACGTAGTACGAAGTCGGTGTTGAGAGCTAGGGTTGTGACCCAATGAGCGTGGTCTTTTAGTATGTGGAGGGGTTTTCCCTGAATACCAGGATGTCAGATTGAGAATAAGAACATCTAGAACGTTGAATCAAGTCGTACCCCGTTGGCATCCCAAACTCTTACAGTACAATCGCTAGACGCAGTGTACAAAACACCTTTTCCACCCAGCCCACCACCACCCCATCTCACGACGTTGACACTAGCAGTATGTCCGCCGAGCGTGTACTCCGTGAGTCTTGTAGATGTGGACCAGACACGGACTGTACCGTCTTTTGAAGAAGAGGCGAGGCGAGGTGATTCGGCGTTTCTGTGGAGCAAAGAGCGTAAAGTGGAGTTCGGAGTATACTACTGAGTGGTAATGTGTTATCGACGTACAAGTGTATTGGTTCCCATGAAAGAGATGTGACCCATTTTGAATGTCCTTTTAACGCGTCTCCGATTGGTTTTCCTGTTTTTGGGTCCCATAGACGGACCTACCCAGCGAGATTGAGGTTAGCGTGTGCTATGAGATGTGGGGAGACAAAAACGTACATGACCATCATGGCCACCTGTTGCTAGTTTACGTTCCATAGCTTCCCATTCAACACAGAGGACCCATCCTTTGTGGCCTGAGAGAACATGGGAGGGTGTTTCGGTGTAAAGATCCCAGAGACGAGCGTTGGTATCGCCTGATCCGGTCGCGAGGAGGTTACCAGTAGGGGAGAAAGCGGCGCAGAGGATCGGGGATGTGTGGCCTGGTCTTGAATTAGTCTTCGATCACTTTTTTGTAACGCTCGGACTCACCAGAAAGTGTAGACGAACATCTCGTCGCAGGACGTACTCGAAATACAGACTGTGGTGAACAGTGTACAACAAACACATCCTCCTCTGTAAATGCATGGGTTGGATGTGAAAGCACATCCGCCTCGATAGACTGTGCTATAACGATCCTGGTAGGTGCGCCTGCAGTTATTTCGTCCTCGGGCAAAGTAACATGGAAAGAAAACGGTACTGGATCTTCGTTATCCTGCGCAGTGAGTTTATTGACTAGGGCTTCGAGGCCTTCTCTAGATACATTTGCAGGAAGATTGACGGCGGGTGCTAGAGGAGTACCATCCTCCTCTGAGACGAATTGAACGACGATACTTGGGGATGGTTTTGGTTGTTCGATTTCTGGCTCTGGTATTCCATGGTATACCTTGACACGTTTTGGGGGAGGAAGTAGAGTGGCCATGGCTGCAACAATCCAGTAAGCGTCTTTTGGTAAATTTGTGAGTGAAAAAGGAAACTTCAAAATCAGTCGACCTAAAAAGGAAATGATGTCGGCGTTGGTGACAAGCGGTGACAAAGAACGTGACAATAGCGTGACAATAGCGTGACTCTGGTGGGTCGCTCCGTAATCCACGCCAAATTCATGCCATTTCTTCTCATCACTCTCATGCCACTATATATACCCCTCAGACATCTCCGAGCTGTAGCAATCTGTCTCTCTTGAATCTCCTCAAACTATCCCCACGTCTACCATCTAGTCTCTCCAGGTCTTTTGCCACTATTCCGACCATGAAAATCGTTGTAAGACCCAGCCAAGAACGCGGCCACGCCGACCATTCATGGCTCAAGACTTTCCATACATTTTCATTCGCTTCGTACGTCCCACAAGCAATATCATGTCTCCAACTGTATCTCACCTACTAGCAGCTATGATGACAGCACCCACAACCAATTTGGACCCCTTCGTGTCATCAACGAAGACCGCGTAGCACCTCACACCGGGTTCGGAACTCACAGTCATCGAGAATTCGAGATATTCTCGTATGTAGTCGCTGGGCAACTTGAGCAGTACGTTCCCATCTTCGCCAGTCGAACTTCTCCGTGCTCACTTGTTACCTACAGTAAAGACTCCATGGGAAACACCGAGGTCCTCAAAAGAGGTGACCTCCAGCTCACATCCGCAGGGACTGGAATCAGCCACAGCGAAAAATCATACGGTTCCAAACAAGTCCATTTCCTCCAGATATGGAGCGTCCCCTCCGTAAGCCGTCTATCACCCAAGTACTTTACTCGGTGCGTACCCCGCTCTGTCTCCCTTGTATCCATCTCATACCCATACCCATACCCTCCACTAGCCACTTCTCCGACGCCGAGAAAAAAGACAAATGGGCCCACATCGTCGCCCCCATCTCATCCCCAGGCGTCTCCTCCGACCGCGAAGCCACCGGCCCCGCACCCGTCCAATCCCCCCTAAACCTCTTCGCAACCCTCATATCCCCCTCAACACTCCTCTCCCACACCTTCCTCACCACACCCTCCCCCAACGCGGAACTGAAAGCCAGGAAAGCGTATATCCACGTCGTACAGACGTCCGGGTATAACACGAAGGAGGCTACGGGTGCTAGTGTCAAGGTCAGTGGGGTTGGAGATGATGGCAAGACTGTGGAGGTTGTGTTGAGAGAGGGGGATGGAGCGTATATCTTTGGGGAGGCGGGGAAGGAGATGAAGGTGGTGAATGTTGGGGATAAGGTGGCGGAGGTCTTGTTGTTTGATATGGAGTGATGGTCCCAATACTGGTACTTATATTTGTACGCAACTAATGTTTCGTTTGTATCGATAATCTTGAATGGATGATAATCATAGACTGCATGCTATGGCAGTGGGTTCGAGACTATGCATTCTCCGCACTTCACCGTCAACGACAAGACTTGAATCGGCAGGGCTTCCATACAACCACGGAACCTGATTCTCGTCCGTAGACTCACATCAATTTCCATTCTGCGATACTAGTCGTAGTACCCGTATATACGAACTCCCCACTAGGATCAAAGCAGAGACCAGCAAGCTGCGCCTCACCATCAACAAGACCCGACACATCAATAACTTGTTCCGTCTCGAATGTCTGTCCATTCACGATATGCAGAAGTGATGTCTGCTACAAACATACCAATGCACGTCGTCCAAGACATCAACATCAGTATATATCCACTCAACTTGAATAAGAACAAGTAGATTCGATCTCACTCACTTCATTGAAAACCATAACCTCCTTCCCCGCACGTCCACCAAACTTCAGACTGCGCGTACACCACCCACACCTACTCGTCATTCGCGGTCTCTCACTGCACCCCCTCGTTCTATCCGTCTGAATCACCTTAAGAGGCAACGAGCTCCGGATATCCCACACGACTACCGTACCCTCCTGTGAAGACACGGCGAATTTCGTACCATCGGATGAGAATGCTGAGGAGAATAGGGCGGGGTAGTATCGTGGTCGGGCATCGGTGTATATGGATTTGGGTTGGGAAGGGAGGTATAGAGTTGATGTTCTTTCGAATGTGATAGATGACCCGCCACATGAGAGAGCATGTAAACTGATCTCTCTCGAGTCGCCGACGGAGAGGAGTGTTCGCCCGTCTGGAGATATTGAACCTGAGGAGAAATTAATCTGTGACACTCAATTTTCTTTCATCACAGCAATGCAAAGCTCACAGTGATTAACAGGATAATCCAACTCGAGGACCCCACATTCACTCAAAGTCTCCAGTCGCGTCCTAACAGGAACATCAAAGACCTTGACAGAATTATTGTTATTGCCAACAACAAGCCGAGGCTCCTCGCTCCCCGGAACCTGCGAAGTCATCAGAACGGAATTATTCATGGACCCTTCCAGTCTAGTGTTGAATTCCCAGAGTGCCTCCGTAGATGGATACGGAGCATGTAGCGATACATGTATATCCCCGTTAAACCCCCCTGATGCGTATAGAGTATGAGATGTTCCGGGGAGGGTTAGAGAGGTGAGGTTGACAGGGCGGAATTGGAATTTTGCGAGTTGGATAGGATCCTGTGTGTGTACATGTGGACCCTTTCAGTATCAGAATTCCCGGGGGAGAGACTCGGACTCGGAGTGGATAGTGGATAGTGGAAGATGATTGATGGGCGTACCGATCCAGAGCTGAGATTGTGCCGAACGATAGATTCATCTTGGATATAGTCGACTACACCACGTTCATGGGGGCATACTATGAGATCGCGAAGTTGTCTGTAGATGGATGGATGATGTTAGATTGGTCGCCGAGGACATGGACGCACGCGTTATCTGCACTGTACTGACGCATGATGGATGGTTATCTTTCCAGGGGATACGAATGTCGGGGTCTCTGAAGCAAGGACGCGAGAGTCAACGTCCATAGTTCACACCTGGTGATTAGTCGCGCCGAGGGATACTTGGTACTCAAAACAATTTGTTTCGAAACCACAAAACATGAGAAGACGTCCCTGTGTCTTCGAGCAAGAAAGGACTCGGCATGTTTGGCAACGAGCCTTGGAAAAAACTCGTTCCGAAGAATGGACAACTCACAAAACGTTGCCGGTCTAGGCAGAAGGTTCAGTTCTGTCTTGTCAATCTTGCCGCTCGAACGCTCCTTGAAGCAAATCAACTTGAGGTCGAGGGGCGGACACTTCTGTCTGAGATCAAGAATGATTGAAGCAAAAGAAAAGTGCTACGGATACAAAGAAATTGCTTGAAATGGGGACGGGGATGGTTGTCACGAAGAAACAGGCAATGTAAATGGTACACCGTCTCGGATTAACCGGTGTGGAGGTATGGAAGCAGCTCTGTAGTCATTAAATCTTGTCTCGGCGAGGACCGTATAGTCCTCGATCGCTTCTTTGAGTTTTTGCATCTCTTCTTCCGATGAAAGAGTTTTAGGGATATGCCGAGCGTCGATTGGGTTTGACTGGGGCAAAACGGTCAACGATCAGGAGGAAAAAAAGTGATTTCAGAAGTGATAAGTAATACTGCGTACCTGCCGTCTACGATACCAATGAGCATAATCTATGAGTATCAGCAGGTTGTCGGCAACGATCTGGACACTCTCCGCATAAAAGCGAATGATAGGCTCGTTTTCGTCGAAGAACTTTTGGTATTCTCTGAAATATGAGGTACGGGATTGTTTCACGAGATGTGCAAAAGTGAATCGATCCCACCATGGAAGATCAAGCAGAGTCTGTGCGACACGAGTTTTTTCGTCGTCCATTTCGGGAAGAAGGGATATAGCCAGGGTCCTGGCCGTCTCGGCCTTGGTTGATGCTACCTGAAGGTCAGGAAGAACATCTTCGAGTCCCCTCAGGATTTTGGCTGTAAAGTTATGTACGGTACCGGCGACGAAACTGTCCACTTCTTGGATGTACCGCCAGCGGATACTTTGGAGGGCTTGGCGGCCAACGTCGTCGGTATGCAATGAATGCGTATAATCCAAGAGACTCGACGCAACATGCAACTGTGAATCAAGATATTTTCAGACTTCTGCTTGTCGAAAGATGTTGTTTGCCTGCACTCACCTGGCTCAGTGAACTACTAGGGAAACGAAAAATCGGGTTACCAAGGATCACGAGACCAGTTAGCAGAAGCTCCTGATCGACTACTCTATTACGCCGAAGAAGATCCACAAGATTCCGCTTGAATTTGAGACGCAGCATGTCTGGAATGGCACCGTGAGTAGGCCGTACGGATCGGATGAGTCTGTCAGTGGCCAAAGAGCAAACCAAGAAGTACAAGGTCAGACGAATGGAATCGTTAAATGAATAAAACATTCGCTGACCTGAAGTTCCAATCAAATATTTGGCCCAGAGGCCGTCCGAATCCATCTACCAAGTCCAAAATATTCTTGAGGTGGTAGATTTCTTCGTGGATAAGACGCGCTCCGATACCTTCATCTAAGCAGACAGGACCTTGACACGGAGGTGGATCGTCTACTAGTATAACTCGTGTATCGTCAGACGAACGCGAAATATCGATGGTGGCTTCCACGTAAGAACCGAGGGGGTTGAAGCCAAACGCGTTCGGAATAGAGGATCCTGTAGGGGTGTTCAATACCGCAATTGGTAAGAGTATACCCGCGATAAATAGGCCAACTAGTGTCCAGGCGAAAAGGGTACTGCGCGACGAACAAAAACGCGATCGATTGAAGTTCAAGTTGTTGCCAGCTGATGTCTGAACCCGGGGGACGTGTTCCATGGTATGCCGATCCACAAGAGGTAGATATAGCAAAAAAAAGACACCTTCTAGCCGCTAGGATGCAAATCGATGTGCGGCTTGGGGTTGAGTACAACGTACGCTGATGACTTCAGGCTGACAGGACGAGAAGCGTAGCACCGCCACTGGCCATGCATGTCACGTGGTGACGTACAGTGGCACCGCGTCTGAGTTATGTCAATTGTATCTTGTGCTTGCTAGAACTACGAAGAATCATTCGCGAGGAGAGACGGTCGCAAGAGGACTGAAATAGAGAAATAAAGTTTCAAGCTGTACCCGAACGTAATTTTGCGAGGCCAAGGTGGACATCTGAAGACTGAGAGTCAACTTGAAGACGGGCTACTTATACGCTCAATATACGCTCAGGATCTGCAGATAGCATTCATATTGGAGATACAAGTCTGGAACATAACATTGATTCTGACTGTCTACGATACTACTTAGTAATATAACTGAAAACGTTCAATCAACCAGAGGGACCATTACTCATCACCCCTCCCTATCCTCATTGGTGTCCATATCCTCATCTTCGCCATTGTCATCCTCTCGATCATCATCTAGGGATGGACAATGCTTGATCTCTAAACCTTCTCGTTTGCATTGGTTGAGGAGCTTGACAAGAGGCTGGGCCGAAGGAGCCGAAGCGCATATTCTGTCCATATCGAAGGGAAATACGACACGCTTAAGGCGTGAAACCATGGTCCCATTCAACGATTTCGAGGATGTCGAGCCCGGCCACCATCGTGATCTGACAGTTTCGAAGATGGCTTCACAAAGGCTTTTAGTCTGCGCCGACGACATCCCATTTGGTGTTAAAACTCGGAGGATTTCTAATCTGGGGACAAGTTCAGAATGCGAGATGCTCTGCAAGGTGCGTTCGTCGAAGAACTCTGCATCGATGATCAGTTCTATCAGGAAGGGCACGTGTGCGAAGAGTTCCTCGGGGTCTTGTCGCGGAGAACACTGGAGTTTTTCTATCTTGCAAGATGAACGTGTTATGAGGTCCACTAATGACTGAGTTCCGTGGCCCCTGACATGCAATTCCTTGAGAGCAGGAAGAACGAGGGGCGTATAGAAAGGGTCTAGTGAGCAGTAGCCATTACTGGGATAAACATACAAATTCTCCAACATCCGCATATGTCGCATAACAGTAGTCGGCAATTGCGCATTCGTGACGTTCGAGGGTTCCGCGACCATGTAAGCCTGGAGACCAACGAGGTTCGGGCAATGACGGAGAATTGCGTGACATCTGGAAGGCGTGAAGTCCAGCTCGCGGCGACCGAAGGACTTGAAGCTGAGACTGAGTTCAGTCAATTGACTCCAAGACCTAGCAAAGATACTAAAAATGCGGGGAGTGAGATTGAGGATCGATAATCTTCGGAGTTTCGGAGATGAATGGAAGATGGGGAGAGAGTGTGTCCACTGTGGTGGTGGGTCAAGGGCCTCGCTTACACCGTAAAGGTCCATAGACTCTAAATCACCAAAAGAACCGGACATCAAGTGAAGGCAATCCACGATAGCCTGCTCTGGACATCTCATTTCGATATCTTTATACCGATTGGCAGGGTCCATAACGATATGAGCGATGTCGGGTTTGTATCCGAGAAGATTCCGACACGTGAAAAACACTGTAAGAGGTATCTTCGACCCGCAACTGATCCAAAAACGTGCAAATTCAGCTATCTGGAGGGAACTTGGACTTGAATGAGTACGACTCCGACGCAGTCGGTGCATCTCATCAAAGTCGACAATTATATGAGACCAGAGTTGTGGGAGAGTCAGAGCTACTTGTCTCCACCCTGAGCAAATATGAGTGAGAACAAGAGGTCCGAACCACGAGACAGGGGGGAAATCGGACTGGGGGTAGTCTTCCATGTATTGATCATTATCTCTCCCCAGACATCGAAGAAAGATTTGGCCAACGATTTCAGGGGGTATGCGGCGTATGGCTGACATGATCCCTTCTTTGGCGCGTATGCGGGCACGACGCTCCTCGTATTCCCGCATCAGCAACTGGAGGGTGTCTTGAAGCTGAATGATCTGCGTCTCCAGAGGTTGGAGTTCCTCGATATCTTTGTTCCATAGAGATCGAATACGCGCCGTCTCCTCTTTAGTAGGAACGATGTTTGTTTCAAAGAGATAGCGAACATCAAGATCATCGGAGTCCATCTGGAGATATTCGAGAGTTATATGAGATTTTTTGTCACTCGAACGACGTCGAACTCACCTTAGCTGACTTCTTACCAGCTCTGTTTCGATATGAAGAGATCCAGAGATAGATATCTATGGAAAAGGGACCGGAACAAGAGTCAAACAAGAGTCACAAGAGTCACAAGATCGTGATGTGATGAGTCAGGGTCAAAGTTGAGTCAAGGCGGACGCGCGGACGCGTCAGTACCAAAGTCTTGACCAAGTGAGTTTCCTCAACCTCACGATAAAGTGCATAAGAAGATTGCAGTATCATTTGAAGGGCTTCCAAACTGGTACTGACCAGACCTGGAGCCTGCCGATATGGTTATCATAAGTACCAGTACATAGTACAGAGGTGCCATCCTTTCGACCGTGTAAGTGATACCTGATCCTGACCGCCACATGAGAGAGCATGTACGTTGATCTCTCTCGGGTCGCCGACAGACAAAAGTGACCGCCCGTCCGAAGAAGCCAAACGAAAGGAGCCAGATGACAATATGTCAAAGGGCGGAGCAAGAACAGCAAGAGATTCTTGTGATTGACGCATGTTTGAAGAGTATTAGACTAAACTCCTTTCTAAGGTTGCGCAAATCTAGCTTCACTTTTGCATTGATTCATAGGAAGGGCTGTAAATGGTACAAAGCTGATGCGTCGATAACAAGGATACAAAGCCACTCACAACTCCACACCGTCAAACGCCTCTTTGAATATCTCAAAGTTTCCCGGTCCATTATCCTTCTTACTATAGATGGCGAAAACAACTTGTCTGAACCAGCCTTTGAATTCTGGTTCTAAAAGTATGGATTTCATCTCGCTGGCTACCACGCGAGGTGGGCAAGCATATGCCCCGCATCCCATGGCACCTTTCCACACAAAGAACGGCCATATCAGGTACGAGGACAATATTATTTGAGAATTTGATACTCACCCAGAACGAGGTATTCCTGGCCGTTACTCGCTGCCATGCGATAGACCAACCGGATCTTCCCTCTCAGATCCTCCAGATCGCTTTGTTTCAAGAATGTGGACGCGTCTTGGGTGAGCTTCGGATCCCGGGGTGCGGCTACGGTTATGACGGATACGATGCGTCGCTCGGATACGGGAAGATCGACACAATTGTGGTCGAGGTCATGTTTGAATATAACGACAGCAGGAGAGAATACACCAGCGATCGATCCTGGTCCGAGGTTTGGCCTTCCATAAGAAATTAGGTATCAGCGCCAGTCAATCTTAATTAATTGGTGGAGAATTCGGTGCTCACCAAGGGTAATATTCCTCTTTCAGAGTCGCATAGAGAGTAGATGAATAACACAATGCTTCTTCCTACAGTTCGTCATTCAATTACTTATGTCGAGAATATCATGATCTCTAGTGCTTACCTGCGTTCTCGCCAGAGTAAACATCCAGCCACCTGCTCTGAGCTCATCGCTGGCTAAGTTTAGAACTGCGGTCTTCGACGCTATCGCTTCGGGGTGTTGGTCCATGATAGCTCGAGCAGCAGTGAACGAGTCCGAGTTGACTATCGTTATCTTGGAAGATGGGGAGTTAGGGCATGACGCTTGTTCGAGAGGGGGCAGTTGGTTTGGGATGAACGTGGATTCCTCGGACGCGCCTTGGGATGCGTGTTCAGCCGTGATGCTGCTGGATCGGGCAACGGTGTCGAGGGCAATGTTTTGCCGTTCCTTGAGAGTGGGGGACATTTGGTTCTTTCGGTTTACAATGGTTTTAGATCTGAAAAATCTATGAAACATTGAGTCGCATCAAAAGCTCGTCTTCGCACTTAGATTATTTATCGTCCCGAATTGACGTGGCTGTGAATAGTATACGTGTTCGTATGTGGTCCTGGAGCAAATGTTAGTATTTTCTTGATGAGATATGACTCGAAGGCAGTCCAGATCGTTCAGCGCTAGCGGCTCAAGAGCACTAGTGAGGGTTGTCAGCAAGAACCGTGAACGTCGCTGTGAACGTCGGAAGCTCGCGACTCGGCATTCCCCATTCAGAAAATCAAATGCCTGGACACTTTAGAGTCCAGGTTCTAAAAACTCTCATGAACATATCCATAAATGGAAAACGGCGTTGTTTTGATCCGGGTGTCACGTGTTTCGTAGAAATTAGTAAGCGAGAATTACACAACTTTATCTACGTCATGTTATTTTCTCGTCTACGTTGCCGTTCATTTGCACAATAGTTGTATGTGGAATTGGTAGCTAGGGTATGTACGTGCGTATGATAACGAAAAGTGAGAATTGTATGGAGCGATTGTTGGAGTCGGTGCGTTGTTGAATTGGTCTTCTACAGGACGGGCTGGTGAATAGTTACGTATGGGCCTTGCCTTTGTAACGGGTCTGTATTGGTTTTGGCTGGTTAGGAACTCATACCGCATAAAGGTAGGAACGTACGGGCGCGGATGTGTTCGGATACGACGGTTGGAATAATCCAGCACAATGAGTCTCCCGCCTGCCTCGCCGTGCCTATCTCCCTGTAACCTGTATTCTCGTCTTTCAATAGACTGTATTCTTCCGTGTGTCGTACGACGGGCCATATATATTCCTCTCCGTCGGTTAAGAAGCGTTCTTGAGTGCATCGGACGAAGTTGTTGAAGACGAATGTAGTATGCGGGAACAAAGATATCGCTCTCTGTGAGGAAATGAAGTTCATAGTGTTGGCTACGTTCCCGAACGAGATTTTCGTCAGGTTTGCGAGGGAGGAGGGTAAATGTACGCACTTGTAGCACAGAACAACAGGAATCCCACGGGATCTCCGTGCACGACATGGACTGCCACTGTGGTGTCGTTGGACGGGATTTTATGAAAGAGGAACGTGTAAACTCGATATGCGGTTGAAGAGAACGTGGATGTGAATCTGGAATCCCCTGGGTAGCTGTACCTTTCCGACGTTAAGAATTGTACGATTAGTCTGAGCGAATCTCGGTCTATACAGATGTCCAGAGCTACGGCGTACGGGGAAGACCTGGCGAAGAAGTGAGATACAGATGGTCCGCATATGATGGCTCTGGACTCCTCGAGGACTGAGAGGAATCTTTCGACGTCCTCGAACCACGCTCTCATCAAGTCCCTGGGATTCCACCTAAAATTTATGTACTCCTTTGTGACACACCACATGTAGAAATTCGTCTTTGCCATCAGCAATATCGTTGGGGCAGGCCATGACTCGAAGAATCGACGCACAAAGATATGACCTCCTCGAGCGAGACTGGTTTCGATGAGGGAGTGCGAAGTGGAGCTGATGCGATGAATGTGCTTGCTGAATGGCATCCTGCTCGTGTCCTTTCATAACTGGTCTTTTATAGGATGCGTACTGGTAGGAAATAAAAAAAATGTGGTAAGTATATGTTCATATGGTTTATTTATGATGGGGTTCAGTGATTTGTCAATTTACAACATGGACGCGGCGTCTTAAATCTCTGGTAGTTTCACTGGGAACTGCTGTTGCTTGCTGGTAAGTTATATTATAATCATATGGGATTACTCATAGTCCCGTCTTCCAGTATAAAAACTTTACTGTAGAGCGGACTGGGAGCCCTGTTAATCCCCCTCGATATCTCTTGGCGCTTTACTAGTCTGCGTATGATGTCTGACTCTTGGATCGTGTTGATTTCCTCTGACGATATTCGCTTTCCTGTCAATGTCGAGTCTGCGTCTCTCAGCTTGGTCATTCGGCGGACAATTCAAGGTAGTTCGCTCTTTGCCGTGATGTGATCGGTCGCTGAAATACTATTCGGCATTGCAGAATTGGGTTCTCGCGATGAGCCGATACGTTTGAAGGGCGTATCAGCGACAGTTCTGGCTAAGGTGCGCGTGTCGGTCCCTAAGGATGTTGCAGGCTCACCATTCAGCGTTCAGGTCATAGAATTCTGCGACCATCACCGAGGAGAGCCGGACGATCCAGACGGACCCCTCGAAAGTCCTCCTTACTCTACGGAACTCGATGAGTGGGATGGGAAATTTATTGCTGTGGGACACGAGATGTTGTTCGATCTCATATTGGCTTCGCATTACTTGGAGATTGGATCCTTGATGTGAGTTGAATTGTTTCTGTTCGCACCTCTCCAATAACGAATCCCGATATCAAGGGATGTTGGCTCTAAACGCGTGGCAAACATGGTGAAGGGTAAGACGGTGGAAGAAATTCGTACCGAATTCGGGATTGTCAATGACTTTACCCCTGAGGAAGAGGTCAGCCTAACTCCTTTCTATGGTACTGTCACTTTCTTTCTAACTCAGAATCAAGGCGGAACTCCGGAAGGAAAATGTGAGAAATCGATTTCCCCTCCGTCTATCGTAGCGGTGAATGTTCTGACTGATCTTCGTTAGGAGTGGGCTGAGCATGCTTAGGCATCGGCTGGTTGAGGGATGCGCGTAGCGTTTGCAAGCAGTAATTTAGACATACGTCTCCCTGTTTCCGTGCTTATATGGTATATATTGTCGCAAATGCCTTGTGCATGTGCTTGTGGGATACATATAGTGTGAGCGGTAAAGGTCGGGAATCCGGAATCCGGCCCAAACTTTCCTTGCTTATGCGATACAATCAAGTCTTGATGGACGAGTCGTTTTCGACCTCTACACGACATAGTAACTATGCCCTGCGGAGGTCTTGACCTTTACATAGCGGCGGAAGGTCTCTATCGTCGAGGTATTTTCGAGGACGCTTTCGACCTGTATCGACGATCCGTCAAGAAAATCCTGAAGGAAGACGATGTCACCTGTCTAATGCCTATGACCGTACCGATTGACTTGCCTCAGGAGGTTTTGGGGTATGTGTGGGTGAATTTTGTGGGGTGTTTTCGGGACGTGAATATGTCGTTTACGCAAGGTGCGCATGGTCGAGTCGCAGTCTACCGTTTGTTATTCTGATCTTTTCATCGACAGAGAACTCGCCTAAGGCATACAAGCTGCTTCGTTCCTTCTGTCCTTCTTCTGGCCTTGCCACTCGATCTTATGCACAGTCAGATGCTGAGGTGCTCGCGAAAGGGATGAAGATTAGCGCTGGTCTGACTTTGGGGTTAATGGCATGGGACAGACGGGATCGGTCCACTGCAGTCAAACGATATGTTGAAGCTCTGGATCTTGCTCGTTCTCATCCACCATTCTTCCGTGGTTCGACTGCAGACAACTGTGTCCATCTCGAGCGTTGGGTGTTGTCTGAGGTCGAGGTCATCCGAGCTAACTTGGCCATTATTGTCCGTAACGATGCCGCAAACCTGAGCGACTTGGGCGGTTGCGCCACCAATAGGCGAAACGTTGTGACTCTCCGGAATACCAGGATTGAAGGTGATGGCACGGTCGGAATGGGCAGCGATTTCATGGTGGCCACTGACGGGTGCTATCTCTGTGGAAAACGAGGGATAAGATTGCGACAATGCTCTTCTTGTACAAGTGTTAGATGTGAGTTGCTGCGTAACCCGGTGTTCTGCGACTGACTGCGTCACAGATTGCGACGAAGTGTGCCAAAGAGCAGATTGGAGGTGAATCGATCAGCATCTGACATGTTGTATGCCCGCAACTGAATCTCACCGGAGAACTCATAAGCCCCGGTGTATGTAACTTGAACGTTGCACAGTGTTTCTCGTTCGTGACACGTTTTGAAACTGGTACGCCTAAATCCAACGTCTTAAGTTCCGTCGCGAACTGACTTGTATGTGGGTTCAATTTATTTCTCAACAAAATTCATATGTTCTGGGATCAGACTGAGACAGAACGTCCTCGATGATTGGCGAACTTTCGTTCTGTTATGTGTAGCGTACTAGTCGATGTTTGATGGTTGTCGGTTCATGGCTCAATGTTGGAAAATCAAAAGATCTATTCTGTCCTGAAAGATCTTATTCTACAGTATATCATTGCAGGCTGTTGTCCTGCTTGAGCTTTCAAAAGTCGTCCTCGGTGGAACTACTTCTAGTCAGCGCGCGTCTATAGCATATTTTGAGAAAACGTACAACGATTTCCGGGACTCGGCCTCGGATCCCGGTGCTGCTTGAGGATTGTATGGCTGTATATGTGCGACGCGATATTCCGATACTCGTTTCTCGAAAAAGTTTGATTTTCCTTCTAGTGAAATCATTTCCATGAACGGGAACTGGGTGTGTTGTTGTCAGTGTATACTCGAGGCTCTATGGAGTTTAACGTTCTCACCGGGTTTGTAACATTGAAGATTGGTGGATAATGAAGCATCGACAATAGGTGATCCATCACGAACTCGATGTACTGTTCCATCAAGTAGGCCGACATTCCTAATAGAGGAGTTCGGATGGCATCTGAGGATTCACGGCAAGGTCAGCCTGGTTCGGTATTTCCGAGCATGTTACGTATACCTCGAGCGAACTGTTTCTCCAATTCGACTACCTCGAGCGCCATTTTATGCACGACAGCGATCAGTGGTCGTTCGTTTATATGTTCCAGAAGTAAGCATGCGAAGCGAGTGTGTAATCCTTCGTCTCGTGAAATCAACTCGTTTGAATAGCATAATCCTGGCATGACTCCCTTCTTTTTGAGCCAGAATATGGATGCAAAAGACGAGGAGAAGAACACCCCCTCGACCATCGCAAACGCTATGAGCCGTGTCTGGAAGGTCGACGAGTCGTCGTGAATCCACCTCAGGCACCATTCCGCCTTTGCCTTTATCGTCGGAAATTCGTTCATGGCGTTGAAGAGACTTGTCCGTTCCTGAGGATCTTGTACTAGGGACGACAGCAATAGCGAGTATGTCTCTGCATGGATATTCTCGCTTTGTTCCGGCGTTAGAGCAGTCTGCATGAGAACAGCTGATTACGCACATCATTATTTGAAACCCGTAGAAGCATCGTACTTCCGCCACTGGTATCTCGGTTGAGAATCGTTGAACGAGGTTCTCGTTAACTATCCCGTCTGATCCTGCGAAGAAAGCCAGAACGAGCTTTATGAAATGTCTTTCGTTCTCGTTGAGTTTGTTGTTCCAGTCTACCAAGTCCTTAGATAGGTCTATCTCCTCCGCAGTCCAGAAGGAAGCCTCCGCTTGCTTATACAACGACCATATCTGTAGCGTTCGACGAGTAAATAAGCATCCTGTGCCACCGATTAAGCAGTATCCATTTACCTCGTGATATCTGATCGGAAACAGTACGAAACGAGATGTATCTGATACCAGCATGGTGTCTTCAACTTTTGTCCCGCCTGGCATTTTATCGGATGTTTCTAACGATTCATTGTATACCCTGGTTGACTTCGGATCAGTGTGTATGTCGTTAACAGAACATGGGTAACGTACTCGAGAAGACCTTCTATATGACGCCTACTCATATAGTCCGAGTCCGACGAAGAGTCGTATCCTCCAGACTGCGACCCCGATTCCGAGTGGTCGTCGTCCCCTGCTTCTGTAAAGGGTTCTTTAGAGTGACATTCGGTATAAGATTAGCGTGGTAGCTATTTTTCGATAACGAAGGGTTTTAACCTTTTGATTCGTCGAGATTTGGATCCTGCACTCGATCGTCTTCTGTTGATACGCAAGCGTCGTGGTATCTCGTCATGATACCCTGTATATGTCGTCAATAGATAAGCTGTGTGGCATGAGCGCTACAGAATCCTCGTACCTGCCCGTCTTCTGTAGTATTGGCGATTTGCTTTGCGCGAGTCTCTTTAAATAGGCGGTGATGTTGTGGGTACATGACAAACCACTCCGTCTAGATGATATATTCACCATGTTGTTCAAAGCTTTATTTACGGTGTAATCACTGTGTTTATGAAAGCTGACATAAGTCAAAAATTGGTATAAAACGTTTGTCATTTGTCATATATTCGTACCTTTGATTTACCATAGTATCACTGTAGATCACGTAACCGTTCGCGGGTGGTATTTAAAGGCATGTTGAGTGACTTTTAGAGCGTGATTCTGGTCCATAAGCTAGGGTGAGTCGACTAATCACTCTTAGTCGATATGACGGGGTTTCTCAATGGTTTCAATGCTGATACGAAGGTGTCTTCCGATTGGGTCACTTTTGCCGTCTACACCTATATTGCATTTGAAAACAGGTATGGGCGAGGTTATTGAGGGCTTCGACATTGTGCACGGTCAGTGGATGGCATAGTCACGTCGTGACCCAGTGTGAACTTACAATGTGGACTGCAGACTCCTTAACCGCCATGGAAGCTGTCGGGACGGCGAGCGCGATGGATCTAGCGGAAGGTGCGCCCTGTCGAAGTAATCGTAAGTATAATTCAATTGACAGTTCCGGATTGCCTAGATCTGGTGTACGAGAGGGTCGCCGCGTCTGCTGGAGCCTCCTTGAGTTTGGTATCGTCCGCCATTCCCGTCTACCGTCTGAATTGTGAATACAATTACATATCTTGCTCTCGATCCCCTTCGACTCTTCCTTCTCTGGCTGACGAGCGTAATCTCATTGTCTGCATGCCACCGTCTACGCTGGTTCGTGCGTTCCGATTCGTGACGGCAAAGGAGTTGAAAAAGATCTGTGTGCACCACGGTATCCGCTCATCTAGTTCGTTTAAGATAGAACATCTGAGAGGATCGTTGATGATGCATAATTGCGTACCTCGTTGCGGCCTTCTTTATTATATATTTCAAGGCCGTACCAAAGCTCGGATTAACGTCGAGTGGAAATTTGCGTGCGAAACCATAGCTGTAGACCGGCATAAGAAGCATGTTGAGGCGCAGGGACAGGGGGAATACAGAGAAGACGATGGCGATATATTCCAGTTGGAGCATTGCGACGAAGTTGATAGTTACGACGAGACCGAAACTGGGGAAGCTGGACATCTCGATGTGGCGAGCGAGGAACTCCGTCTCTCTATTATAGACGAATGGCAGACCACCATGTCTACAGCAAATATGCGGAGAAGAGGATGTGCGGTTTGTGCTAGGCTTACACCGGAGTCGTCTATCGTCAGTCTGAATGCAGCGTCTGTCCCATTGTATCTGTTGAGGAACGATGATCTTCCCGAACATATACGCCCCAAAGAATATAATATGGCTGCTTACGACATGGCCATCCTCCATTTTCCTGGGTTAGCGAACAAAACCAGGATGGGTATAATGTTCGTTTGTGAAACCTGTGCGAGCAGTCTTCGAGGGCACGTTATGCCTAAACTATCCTTGGCCAATTGGTTGTATTACGGTTATTCAGCGCTTACTCCGACTGTCAAACGAGCCTTTGACGAGGCATCAACTTTCGATCTGATGTTAATAGCTCGCGCCCGCGCAAGCAGTATATGTTTCCGGTTCGGTTCCAACACGAGTGTCGGTAGCGAGGATTCGGAAGGTGGAGGAGTCGGTGCTGTTCATGGGTTGAGAAAGGGCATTAGGGGAAATGTCATGGTGACCCCTCTGGATGCAACGAGATTGACCGATGTTCTGCCTCCTGGTTCTCGTTCGATTTCCGATACTGTGTGTGCTGTCTTTGTAGGGAAGAGCATGCCGACTCGCGCTACAATCGCAAAGATGAGTCCGGTGTTGGTGAGGAAGAGTAGGGTAAAGATCCTCATTGAATTTCTGTTACAATACAACCCGCATTATCGCAGAGTCGATGGGTTCAAGGGTTTCAGCGCGGAAAACTTGAACCGTCTTTTTGGCAAAGATGATTATGACAAAGATGACGCGGTCCCTTGCTCGATGGATGTTGGACATGTACAAGTCAACGATGCTGTGGACTCTGCGACGTCCGACTATACGCCGCGAAACGAATACGAAGTCGGTGGTGGCGAGATACTCATGGAAAATGTAGGGTTTACGTCGGGAGACGATTCACCTCAGAGTTATCGTGACATGAAACTGAAAGCATTAGGCCATTGTCTGAGTGGGGGATCCTTTGTATCGTCTCGGAGAGGATCTAAGATGATACCGGATTTTGACAATCCTTATCTATTGTCTTGGTTGTTTCCCCATCTCGATCCATGGGGAATAGGAGGATTCCATCACCCTAAACGGAAGAGGGATATTTCCATGGATGAACAGCTCTCTCATCTATTACAGTTAGACGGCGGTCGGTTCGATAGGGACCCCGAATTCGCGTTCGTCTTCTATAACATTAGACAGAAGAAGTTAGTCTCCCATAATGTGCGGTTCAGGGTTCCGCAGGCCCGTTATAGACAGATTGTGAAAGACTTACTGGATGTGAACGTCGAACAGCTTATGGCGTTGCGATCGACATTCAGAGACGATCCTATGTATCACCCGGTCGATGATCGAGAGAAGGCGTTGGTTCGTCTGCTCGCTAACGTTAGCATGGTGGGGAGTAACATACCAGGGAGCGCTGCTTACAAGGTGGCATTGAGGAACGAGATACGGGCCGTCATCAACTACAGAGGCGCGCCCACTCTTTTCATTACCTTAAATCCTTCGGATGTGGACCATCCCCTCGTGCGTTTGAATGCGGGACATGATATAGACCTTGAAGATATTGCTCGCGGTGAAGATCTAGATAAATGGGGTAGGATGTTGTTAGCTGCGAAGAACCCCTCCGCGTGTGCCCTGTTTTTTCACAGCATGATAAATGGGTTCGTTTCGATAATCCTACGTGCGTCAACTGGTGGTAGAGGACTCTTTGGGAAGTGTACGTCGTACTACGGTTCGGTAGAAGCGAATGGTCGAGGAACCCTTCATTGTCATATGTTGGTTTGGTTGGAAGGGCATCCTTCTCCGCAGTTGCTCCGAAGCAGGATGGAGTCTTCTCAAGATTATAAAGAGAAAACGTTCCGTTGGTTGGAGTCCATAATCAAGTGCGAATTGCTTGGAACGCTTCAAGAAGTGATAGAAACTGAAGGCCCCCTGCCGCGTCCGAAACGGAGTATTGAGACGGGTGATCCTCATCCTGGGACGATTCCAGCTCCGTCAGTGAGGAGTATGGTTTCGTCTAGACAATTCCGATTGGATTTCGAAGGTTTTGTCAATTCATTGGTCAAAGAATATAACTGGCACGTCCATACCTCTTCGTGTTGGAAGCATCTCGGTCGTCGGCAGGTTCGCGATGATCACAACTGTCGCATGGGAATAGACGGCCACACTCTAGCGAAAACCACTATTGACTCGGAGACTGCCTCCGTCCTTATGAAACGTCTTCATCCTCGCATAGCCTCGTTCAACGATGTAGTGATTTTCCTGCTCAAATGTAACATGGACATCAAATTCATTGGTTCGGGGGAAGCAGCAAAGGCTTACTTATATTATATTACCGACTATATAACCAAACCGTCCTTGCCGGTTCACGTAGGACTGGCGGCGTTGTCGTATGCTATAAAACAGACAAGCGTCAGATTTCCGACCTTTACCGGTAAAGAGCCCGAGGGTGATTTTGACTTACATAGAGGAGCCATGATCATTACTGTCAATAGCATGATGGGTCATCAGGAGATCTCTCATCAGCAAGTCATGAGCTATTTGATCGGAGGAGGCGACCATTACACGCCCGATACGTTCCAGACGCTACATTGGGGTGTGTTCAAGGCTCTGGCCCGCTATCACGATGAGAGTCTCAGCACTGTTGAGTCCGGTCTCCCAGAGCCTTCCGTGATGCTCCAGCTTGGAAAGCGTTCCATAACGGCGTCCAACCAGGCTTTGGATTACATTTACCGAACCGCCGATAGAGAATTCGATAGCATGTGCTTATACGAGTTCTTCGAGATGACCAAGAAGGTGTCTCTACCTACCGCATCCAAAGAGCTCCTTCGAGCAGGTCATCGCGAATCCATGGGGAAGATCATTGGAGGGTTTCTCAGTAACGAGCATCCGCAATATAACAGTCACGTCTTGCGACTTCGAAAAAATCCGGTTGTTCCCGTGATTTTGGGCGATAAAATTCTCAATCCTGAGCGAGGCGACGGAGAACTTGAGGAATGGTCGAAAGACGTCATGTTGTTGTTCATTCCTTGGCGGTCTATACGTGAGTTGAAAGGTGGTTGCAAAAATTGGACGGCAGCCTTTCAAGAAAAGCACTGGATGATTCAACCCAAGTACAAACGTGTTATCCGAAATCTCAATGTTCTGTCCGAATGTCGTGATGCTCGTGGTGAATTGTCTCGGAAATGGAGAGATGAACGTAGGAAAGACGATAGGCGCTTTGAGGTCGATGATGCACTGGAAGCCATGTTAGGACAAGAAGAGGAGGTACAGCGAGCGAACGTTTTCGATGCTTTCGGCGTGCCCGGGGACGATGGTGATGCTGTGGGCGCTTGTGACGTTGTAGATCAACTCGGGGTTCGGAATAATGCCTTGCTCGACTTTTGTCTCCCGTTGGATGTGGATCCAAGTGAGACCATGCATCGAGATAATGGCGATGTGACGGAAGTCGAACGTTGTGATAGAGGTGGTATTGAAGCTCATGCGAATTCTATGTCGGACTTAAAACGTAAGCGTAGGCCCGAGCATGGAGTCTCCTCCGAGGGAGAGGTCCGCAGGCGAAGACGTACGTCTGGAAACGACCCGCGGACGACCGTCGGCGACGTCGACTCGTCGTTCCAGTCGGGAAGGGTCGGCTACGCGATGCACAACGTTGACTACTCTTCCGATTGGTCTGTAGTTGACGAAGTGATTCGGGATATGAATATGGGGGACAATAACGAGCAAACAAGGGCATTGCGTATAATGGCCAGACGAGTTATCGAAGGAGGGCCTCAATTGCTTATGTACGTTGCGGGAGTCGGTGGGACCGGAAAATCCCATTTGATCAAGGCATTGGTTAGTCTGTTCGAACGCCTTGGTCGTCGCGACGAACTACTTCTCGGTGCGCCCACTGGAATTGCCGCCGTCCTAATAGGAGGGTATACTATGCATTCATTAAGTATGACGAATCCTCATCGAAAATCAAAGGACACACAGGAATTGGTGGCTTTATGGAGAGGTGTCAAGTTTCTTGTCGTAGATGAGATATCCATGGTGGGGTCGTTGTTCCTCAGTCAGTTCTCGTCCCGCCTGAAACAGGCTATGGCAGAAGATCCTGTGACCTCGTCTCAACCGTTCGGCGCCGTGAATGTAGTCTTTTTAGGAGACTTCGGACAACTCAAACCTCCTCGCCAGCATTCCCTGTATGCATATCAGCTGGTCCAAAACCCATCGTTCGAAGAGAGTAGAAATGTCGATGGAATCAACGCGATGAACGGAGCCTTCCTGTGGAGACAAGTGAATGTGGTCGTGAAGTTGACGAGGAACCATCGCCATCACCAGGATCGAGACTATGCCAATCTGCTTGAACGTATTCGTGCTGGGGAATCTCGTCCGGGTGCTTCGCGGTTTTTGAACTCTGAATGCACAGATGACCTGGAGTACTTAAGGACTAGAGAACTATCCCATATCGTAGACCATGATCCGGAATCACTACGCCATTTCAGAGACGCCCCAGTGATTGTGGGAAGTCGGGAAGTCAGAGACGCAGTGAACGCCAAATACGTTGCGTTTCATGCTAGAAGGCTCATGCAATCTGTCCACGTGTATCACGCCGTCGATTCTGTGAAACGGGTAAAGGTATCCGGAGTTGTCAGAGAGAGGTTGTGGAAGAGAAATTCGCGAGAGACTGGCGATTCGCTAGGGCGGTTGCCGCTGTTTGTTGGGATGAGAGTCATGGTGACGGAGAACTTGGCTCTGACCAAAGGCGTTGTGAATGGAGTCGAAGGAGTTGTACACAGCATCAAATACACCCAAGATGAAACTGGAATTAGGTTCGCTTCGGTGGTGTATCTCCGCATAGATGGAGTGGACATGGGAATACCTGGAGTGTCATCCGGATTGGTGCCTATATTTCCCGAGACAGTAACGTTCGAGTATAAGTACAGATCAGGTGAAGCCATTAAATCTCGCACCGTTTCGCGAAAGCAGTTGCCGTTACTGCCATCTTACTCGTACACTGACTTCAAAAGTCAAGGGAGGACGTTGGATCGAGCTATAGTCGATTTAGCTACCGCCAGAGGGCAGGGGGTGTACGTCATGCTCTCCAGAGTCAAGACTCTCGGCGGTCTTGCTATCTTGCGATGGTTTCCGTCGACAAAGATCTACCAGCGTCTCTCTGAGGACATGCGTAACGAATTGGTTCGCGTGGACTTCTTGGATAGTGTCACTAATGAGGCTTATACTGCCGGAAGATTGTAGAATTCGATAGTAACTTGACATTGGTATTTAGATAAAATTGACACCACATTGCGTTGGTTATGGCGTTTGTCATTGTTGGAAAGCTGTTGCGCCTGGAGGGTTTTCTTCCTTAGGTGGGTCGTTAGTGTCGACAAAGTGAATCAGATACTGCGTAGGGCGACTTACTACCATGACCGGTTGGCGTACTTGGCTCTTCGCCGCGACAATGCTTGCCATATCCACCTTTATATATTGAACGACGAACTGAGCCGGTCGCTACGTGATGAGTCTGGGTAACCACCTACATTGAGACTATCATGTCGACTAGAGATTTGTCTCCCCAGTCCATCTGTATAATCTGCTTGGAGTCCTTGCGGGAACACTTTAGTACGGCCACGTTTCCTAACCAGTGCTCGTTATACAGTTTCGCAATGCAGCTGTTGGGTAGGGACGAGATCTGATCCGCGGAGTAAAGAACAATTAGATGATTCCTCAGCGGTAGCGTGGTGAATGGTATCCGCGACAGTCGTATTCCCCGGCATCCGAGAGGGAACAGGTACGACAGTTCCAGATCCTCTCCCCAAACGAATTCGTCGTCCTGGTCGTGGTCGATCGACGCCACGAATGTCCTGATTCTTGACCCTCCAGTGGGAAATACTAGGCATTTGAATGTTTTGTACTTTAACTTGGTTCGTGTCAGAAGCTCGGTCGCGAATAATCAGAGACGTACCTGTTTATTCGCGGCTGTCGTTTCGATGTTTCTGTCCGATATATCTTTATTGGAGATATAACTTTCCCCTTCAACAGCGACCTCCGAGTTCTGTGATTGGATCGTTAGAGAACCCGCGCATAATATTTGATTCTCTTACCATTTCTATGCCAGACGAATGGCAGACGTTCCACTACGCTTTGACGCCCTAGAGTGCCCGTAAGAAGCAGCAGACCTATGTATTGCAGTCTATTTCCTTCCTGATGAATCATCTGACAAAACGTTACTGGTTTGACGCGATCGTTTTTTTTATCGATAGTAACATAGTGGTCGTGAATTGTCAGTGTTAGTCATCATGATTCTACGTGCTTGGCGGTTCGCGTGTCAAAGACGGACTGACCATTATTGTGATTCCTTGGTCGATGTACCGTCGCTGTTCGGCCTTCTATGGTGCAATTGACGACGTGAAGGGCTATTGCGTCGAGGACGACCGGCGAGAGAAGAGGGCGTTCGGAATATTTTGAGTTGAAACGGAAATGTCCGGTGTTCGCTTGGGCCTTAGTCTCGGCTTACTAGGCTGGTTCGATCACTCTCGATGATCTATTAATATTCCCGGTGTTTGCATCCTCTATGATCGGTAGCCGGCGACGGGATGCTAGCAGTCGGTATGCCTCAGAATAACTCATTTATCTGATTTGCATGTTGACCTGTGGAACTTGAATTGTCTGGTACGAGGTGTGTTCCGGAATGAGGGTTTGTAGTATATTGTATTTAACTATTTACTTTGTATATCTGCGATCTTGCAATTCTATTACAAGGCTGGTCTGATGTATACCGAGGCCCCATAAGTGAGGCGCTGTCCGTATAGCGGTCCTACATCGAATGTTACATCGAATGTGCTCGGGACGTACATAGTGACGCCTAACTCTACGTCTGCGTGCTGTGAATGAGCTCGGATTCTTGATCAGAATGGGATGCTTACCGCTGAAAGACATAACCCAGGAGCGAACGTCGTTCAGTTTCCTCCTCCCAAATCGTATATGTGAGAAGTCTAACACTGGACTCGAATTCCCTGTGATCACTCGAAACCCGCGGGATGCGTATTTCCCGACCCATCGACAGGTTCTAACCGGATCCTCGTACCTCTCTCTACACAGGTACGATGCGCGCGAATGTAAGGTTGTTAGGGGGAATACGCATACTGCTTTGTTATACGTGATGAAATTCATGACGGCGGCTGAAACGTGTTAAAAAGGCGACCATACCAGTTTGAAAGTACACGTACTAGAATGAAAGTCGAACAATATGAACTCCACTGGATCCATGTCCACCACTATCAACTGAACTCGTCTGAAGAATAGCGTTCCGTCCGGTGCGCATTGCTGTCGAGAGAATGTGAAGACGGCCCTCATATGGTTGGGGAGGAAGGAAGGTTTTTCGCAGTCGGAAGAAGCGTCCACTACACGGTCTAGAAAATCGTAACCGTCTTCTTCTACAGGAAGATCGTATCCCATGTCTCTCAGCCACTCTGCCATGCTGAGAACCCCAGGGGAAGGTAGGAAAATGTCCAGATCGCTGTCTGAATATTCTGTACGATCGAAGAATTGAAGAGCCTGCGATCCAGACACTACCGCGTTGCACAGACCGAGAAGGCGTCTGAATGCGAACGGTTTTGAAAACCAGCGAGCAAAAAAGGCTGTTGGATCCCACATAATGCGTCGGTACGATTTGAATAGAAGACTGAGCTTGAAGGAAGTTGAGCAGAAGCGAACGATATCGACGATGGGCCAGAAAGAAAAGAAGTTCTCTATAAAATACGGTAAGGATCGACATAGTAGAGTTTCCACGGGTGAGGGCATTCTAGAGGATACTTGCTGAATCGTCGCGTGCGTGCTTTCGACGGACAACTAGGATTCATGATATAAATGTGTGATAACTAAGGGAGTTACGCATTGAACAATCGAAGTTTATCGTCCTTGTCATCACATTGTTTTTATTTGACCATCTTCGATCCGTATATTCACCATGTTTTTTCAAGCGACTTCTCGATTCCAAATCATATGCATCTTCGTTCAACATATAAAGTCTTCGGAAACGTCGATCTATTAGCTACCCGTATTCTCTGGGCCTGAATGTCAACTGCTCAGGTTCTCGATAGTCTTTCTCAATGGAAGAAGAAGAAATTTCGTCCTGCCGAAATGTCCCTCACAAAGGTCGTAGACTCGTTAGCTACTGAAGAGCCTCTGATAGAGGCCAAGCCCGGACGAGTGTTGTCTAGATGGATAGTACGTCCGTGGGGTTTGCACCTCGGTCTTTCACTGACCGTCATTTATAGTTGAGCGGACGAGGCAGCGATACTCCCGCTGTTCTGGTCCATGCGGCATTATGGCGATGGGGCTCCAACATGGAGACAGGAAACTATGTTCCGTCGACCGAGAAGGCCATAGGCGTGACGGAATCTCGACTGTAGGCTATCAGTGCTTCGTGTATCGCGATGGCTTGACTTGACTCTCGTGACACAGGCAAACGGAACCCTCCTTCAAATGTGAACTGTCGTACACGTTCGATACCATGGACGATCCTTCTCTGTTCAAGATGGGACAGGCAAGTTCTTCCCTTGTGTATCTGGCCGATATAAGCTACACCGTCTCACTGTGATTGATGTACAGGAACTGGATCGATTCGTCGCGAAACATCCTGATTTCAATAGGTCGGGGAAGAACCGAAGAATTTGGCAGAATGGAAAAATAGCGGCAGAGTCGCAGCGTTTCATCATGACATGCCCATTATTTTCCAAGAGGACCTCGTTTAATCACAGCGTGGGACAGCCGTTCCGAGTTCCTTACCAAGTCCATCCCTGGATTCAATCCGCGTTGGAGGAGCCGACCAATTCCAAGTGGATTCCGAATCCCGAACGTCCACGGTTGTTGGCCTACGAAAACGACAAGCTGATAGACCTCAAAGATAGTGATCCCCCCAACTTCGAACCTGGCGATATAATATGGTTCTCTTTCAATTTGACTTATACGGTTGGAAACGAAGCTTGGGCGCCGGAGTACAGGCTTATCAATTTAGTGAGGGTGGGCCGCATTCCCAATGCGTTTGCTTCGAAGTCCGATCCATCTATGTATCCCCAAACATCTCCACCGTTAGAGCTTGGGGAAGTTCAGCTGTTGGATGAAGGTGAGTCCACCACATACACGGCGGTCGTGTTTGAATTAAAGTACATCATTCTAGACAGTGATGTAGTAGAGTATGTGGGAAACCTGAAGGCGGAGGTGACTGCAGGGGCATGGGCTCGACAGGTTCCGCAGAGGTTTCAGTACCCGCCTTTGACGCCGCGTCGGGAGATGACGCGCCTCTTTCGAAGGGTCGGAATGGTTCCTCGGAAGAAGATCCTTCGACAGCATCCTCACCCGCCTCCGCCTCTAAGCCTTCTGGGGTTAAGAGGAGTGCTGAAACCGCTGACGATGACGCGCAGCCTCCTGCAAAACGTAGGGTATTCAAAGTGAAAGGAAAGTAAACGCGTGACGTATATATGGGTACCTGGCCCTATAGATCGAGTGACGTACTATACAATTATACGAGTTAGTATGCAGTATAGTAACTACCAGTATAGCGAAGTGTACAGACTTATTTCGCATCGATCGATGTGCAGCGGAACATCAGGGATGAAGAACCCGCCAACTGTAAGTGCGGGTCGAACTGGACGCGTTGAGCACGTGATCGATTGA